>CM040755.1:30988558-31237582 GCA_022829145.1 Albula goreensis
GCAAGGAATCAGTTGAGGCCAACACCGAAAAAAAAACGTAAGCCGCGGACCTGAAAAAGTCTGAAAAATCGGACCCCCAAAAATTCCTGATTTCTCTGCTTAAAATGATTGGGCAGCACCTGCAGACAGTAGATACGAAGAAAAAAGCCACCAGGAATGGATTAAATGGGAGAAAACGCAAGGAATCAGTTGAGGCCAACACCGAAAAAAAAACGTAAGCCGCGGACCTGAAAAAGTCTGAAAAATCGGACCCCCAAAAATTCCTGATTTCTCTGCTTAAAATGATTGGGCAGCACCTGCAGACAGTAGATACGAAGAAAAAAAGCCACCAGGAATGGATTAAATGGGAGAAAACGCAAGGAATCAGTTGAGGCCAACACCGAAAAAAACGTAAGCCGCGGACCTGAAAAAGTCTGAAAAATCGGACCCCAAAAATTCCTGATTTCTCTGCTTAAAATGATTGGGCAGCACCTGCAGACAGTAGATACGAAGAAAAAAGGCACCAGGAATGGATTAAATGGGAGAAAACGCAAGGAATCAGTTGAGGCCAACACCGAAAAAAACGTAAGCCGCGGACCTGAAAAAAGTCTGAAAAATCGGACCCCCAAAAATTCCTGATTTCTCTGCTTAAAATGATTGGGCAGCACCTGCAGACAGTAGATACGAAGAAAAAAGCCACCAGGAATGGATTAAATGGGAGAAAACGCAAGGAATCAGTTGAGGCCAACACCGAAAAAAAAAAACGTAAGCCGCGGACCTGAAAAAGTCTGAAAAATCGGACCCCAAAAATTCCTGATTTCTCTGCTTAAAATGATTGGGCAGCACCTGCAGACAGTAGATACGAAGAAAAAAGCCACCAGGAATGGATTAAATGGGAGAAAACGCAAGGAATCAGTTGAGGCCAACACCGAAAAAAACGTAAGCCGCGGACCTGAAAAAAGTCTGAAAATCGGACCCCAAAAATTCCTGATTTCTCTGCTTAAAATGATTGGGCAGCACCTGCAGACAGTAGATACGAAGAAAAAAGGCACCAGAATGGATTAAATGGGAGAAAACGCAAATCAGGAATCAGTTGAGGCCAAAAAGTCAAAAATCCCCCAAAAAAACGCTTAAAATGATTGGGCAGCACCTGCAGACAGTAGATACGACCTGAAAAAAAAACGTCTGAAAAATCGGACCCCCAAAAATTCCTGATTTCTCTTCTCTTAAAATGATTGGGCAGCACCTGCAGACAGTAGATACGAAGAAAAAAAAGCCACCAGGAATGGATTAAATGGGAGAAAACGCAAGGAATCAGTTGAGGCCAACACCGAAAAAAAAAACGTAAGCCGCGGACCTGAAAAAAGTCTGAAAAATCGGACCCCAAAAATTCCTGATTTCTCTGCTTAAAATGATTGGGCAGCACCTGCAGACAGTAGATACGAAAAAAAGGCACCAGGAATGGATTAAATGGGAGAAAACGCAAGGAATCAGTTGAGGCCAACACCGAAAAAACGTAAGCCGCGGACCTGAAAAAAGTCTGAAAAATCGGACCCCCAAAAATTCCTGATTTCTCTGCTTAAAATGATTGGGCAGCACCTGCAGACAGTAGATACGAAGAAAAAAAAGCCAGGAATGGATTAAATGGGAGAAAACGCAAGGAATCAGTTGAGGCCAACACCGAAAAAACGTAAGCCGCGGACCTGAAAAAAGTCTGAAAAATCGGACCCCCAAAAATTCATGATTTCTCTGCTTAAAATGATTGGGCAGCACCTGCAGACAGTAGATACGAAGAAAAAAGGCACCAGGAATGGATTAAATGGGAGAAAACGCAAGGAATCAGTTGAGGCCAACACCGAAAAACCTGAAAAAAGTCTGAAAAATCGGACCTGAAAAAGTCTGAAAAATGGACCCCAAAAATTCCTGATTTCTCTGCTTAAAATGATTGGGCAGCACCTGCAGACAGTAGATACGAAAAAAAAGGCACCAGGAATGGATTAAATGGGAGAAAACGGGAGAAAACGCAAGGAATCAGTTGAGGCCAACACCGAAAAAACGTAAGCCGCGGACCTGAAAAAAGTCTGAAAAATCGGACCCCCAAAAATTCCTGATTTCTCTGCTTAAAATGATTGGGCAGCACCTGCAGACAGTAGATACAAGAAAAAAGGCACCAGGAATGGATTAAATGGGAGAAAACGCAAGGAATCAGTTGAGGCCAACACCGAAAAAAAAACGTAAGCCGCGGACCTGAAAAAAGTCTGAAAAATCGGACCCCAAAAATTTCTCTGCTTAAAATGATTTCTCTGCTTAAAATGATTGGGCAGCACCTGCAGACAGTAGATACTCTGCTTAAAATGAAGAAAAAAAAGCACCAGGAATGGATTAAATGGGAGAAAAACGCAAGGAATCAGTTGAGGCCAAAACCAAAAAAAAGAAAAAAGCGTAAGCCGCGGACCTGAAAAAAAAACGTCTGAAAAATCGGACCCCCAAAAAATTCCTGATTTCTCTGCTTAAAATGATTGGGCAGCACCTGCAGACAGTAGATACGAAGAAAAAAGCCACCAGGAATGGATTAAATGGGAGAAAACGCAAGGAATCAGTTGAGGCCAAAACCGAAAAAACGTAAGCCGCGGACCTGAAAAAAGTCTGAAAAATCGGACCCCCAAAAATTCCTGATTTCTCTGCTTAAAATGATTGGGCAGCACCTGCAGACAGTAGATACGAAGAAAAAAAAAAGGCACCAGGAATGGATTAAATGGGAGAAAACGCAAGGAATCAGTTGAGGCCAAACCGAAAAAAACGTAAGCCGCGGACCTGAAAAAAGTCTGAAAAATCGGACCCCCAAAAATTCCTGATTTCTCTGCTTAAAATGATTGGGCAGCACCTGCAGACAGTAGATACGAAGAAAAAAGGCACCAGGAATGGATTAAATGGGAGAAAACGCAAGGAATCAGTTGAGGCCAAAACCGAAAAAACGTAAGCCGCGGACCTGAAAAAAGTCTGAAAAATCGGACCCCCAAAAATTCCTGATTTCTCTGCTTAAAATGATTGGGCAGCACCTGCAGACAGTAGATACGAAGAAAAAAGCAACCAGGAATGGATTAAATGGGAGAAAACGCAAGGAATCAGTTGAGGCCAAAACCCTGATTTCTCTGAAAATGATTGGGCAGCACCTGCAGACAGTAGATACGAAGAAAAAAGCCACGGACCTGAAAAAAGTCTGAAAAATCGGACCCCCAAAAATTCATGATTTCTCTGCTTAAAATGATTGGGCAGCACCTGCAGACAGTAGATACGAAGAAAAAAGGCACCAGGAATGGATTAAATGGGAGAAAACGCAAGGAATCAGTTGAGGCCAACACCGAAAAAACGTAAGCCGGACCTGAAAAAAGTCTGAAAAATCGGAAAAAATTCCTGATTTCTCTGCTTAAAATGATTGGGCAGCACCTGCAGACAGTAGACCTGAAAAAAAGTCTGGATTAAATGGGAGAAAACGCAAGGAATCAGGACCACCCAAAAACCTTCTGAAAAATCGACCCCAAAAATTCTTTCTCTGCTTAAAATGATTGGGCAGCACCTGCAGACAGTAGATACGAAGAAAAAAAAGGCACCAGGAATGGATTAAATGGGAGAAAACGCAAAAACGAATCAGTTGAGGCCAACACCGAAAAAACGTAAGCCGCGGACCTGAAAAAAGTCTGAAAAATCGGACCCCCAAAATTTCCTGATTTCTCTGCTTAAAATGATTGGGCAGCACCTGCAGACAGTAGATACGAAGAAAAAAAAGCACCAGGAATGGATTAAATGGGAGAAAACGCAAGGAATCAGTTGAGGCCAAAACCGAAAAAACGTAAGCCGCGGACCTGAAAAAGTCTGAAAAATCGGACCCCAAAAATTCCTGATTTCTCTGCTTAAAATGATTGGGCAGCACCTGCAGACAGTAGATACGAAGAAAAAAGCCACCAGGAATGGATTAAATGGGAGAAAACGCAAAGGAATCAGTTGAGGCCAACACCGAAAAAACGTAAGCGGGACCTGAAAAAAGTCTGAAAAATCGGACCCCCAAAAATTCCTGATTTCTCTGCTTAAAATGATTGGGCAGCACCTGCAGACAGTAGATACGAAGAAAAAAAAAAGCCACCAGGAATGGATTAAATGGGAGAAAACGCAAGGAATCAGTTGAGGCCAACACCGAAAAAACGTAAGCCGCGGACCTGAAAAAAGTCTGAAAAATCGGACCCCCAAAAATTCCTGATTTCTCTGCTTAAAATGATTGGGCAGCACCTGCAGACAGTAGATACAGAAGAAAAAGGAATCAGTTGAGGCAAAAAACCAGGAATGGATTAAATGGGAGAAAACGCAAATGGATTAAATGAATCAGTTGAGGCCAACACCGAAAAAACGTAAGCCGCGGACCTGAAAAAGTCTGAAAAATCGGACCCCCAAAAATTCCTGATTTCTCTGCTTAAAATGATTGGGCAGCACCTGCAGACAGTAGATACGAAGAAAAAAGCCACCAGGAATGGATTAAATGGGAGAAAACGCAAGGAATCAGTTGAGGCCAACACCGAAAAAAAAAACCAGTAAGCCGCGGACCTGAAAAAAGTCTGAAAAATCGGACCCCAAAAATTCCTGATTTCTCTGCTTAAAATGATTGGGCAGCACCTGCAGACAGATAGATACGATTAAATGAAAAAAGGCACCAGGAATGGATTAAATGGGAGAAAAAAGTCGCAAAATCGGAATCAGTTGAGGCCAAACCTGCAGACAGTAGAAAAAAAAAAGCGTGGAAAATGGGAGAAAACGCAAGGAATCAGTTGAGGCCAACCTGAAAAAAGTCTGAAAAATCGGACCCCAAAAATTCCTGATTTCTCTGCTTAAAATGATTGGGCAGCACCTGCAGACAGTAGATACGAAGAAAAAAAAGCACCAGGAATGGATTAAATGGGAGAAAACGCAAGGAATCAGTTGAGGCCAACACCGAAAAAAAAAATCGTAAAAAAAACGCGCGGACCTGAAAAAAGTCTGAAAAATCGGACCCCAAAAATTCCTGATTTCTCTGCTTAAAATGATTGGGCAGCACCTGCAGACAGTAGATACGAAGAAAAAAGGCACCAGGAATGGATTAAATGGGAGAAAACGCAAAAAATTCCTGGAATCAGTTGAGGCCAACACCGAAAAAATGGGAGAAAACGTAAGGCCGCGGACCTGAAAAAGTCTGAAAAATCGGACCCCAAAAATTCCTGATTTCTCTGCTTAAAATGATTGGGCAGCACCTGCAGACAGTAGATACGAAGAAAAAAAAGGCACCAGGAATGGATTAAATGGGAGAAAACGCAAGGAATCAGTTGAGGCCAACACCCAAAAAAAACGTAAGCCGCGGACCTGAAAAAAGTCTGAAAAATCGGACCCCCAAAAATTCCTGATTTCTCTGCTTAAAATGATTGGGCAGCACCTGCAGACAGTAGATACGAAGAAAAAAGGCACCAGGAATGGATTAAATGGGAGAAAACGCAAGGAATCAGTTGAGGCCAACACCGAAAAAAAAAAGTAAGCCGCGGACCTGAAAAAAGTCTGAAAAATCGGACCCCAAAAAATTCCTGATTTCTCTGCTTAAAATGATTGGGCAGCACCTGCAGACAGTAGATACGAAGAAAAAAGGCACCAGGAATGGATTAAATGGGAGAAAACGCAAGGAATCAGTTGAGGCCAAAACCGAAAAAACGTAAGCCGCGGACCTGAAAAAAGTCTGAAAAATCGGACCCCCAAAAATTCCTGATTTCTCTGCTTAAAATGATTGGGCAGCACCTGCAGACAGTAGATACGAAGAAAAAAAAAGGCACCAGGAATGGATTAAATGGGAGAAAACGCAAGGAATCAGTTGAGGCCAACACCGAAAAAAAAGGCACGTGGATTAAATGGGAGAAAACGCGGACCTGAAAAAAAAAAAAAGTCTGAAAAATCGGACCCCCAAAAATTCCTGATTTCTCTGCTTAAAATGATTGGGCAGCACCTGCAGACAGTAGATACGAAGAAAAAAGCCACCAGGAATGGATTAAATGGGAGAAAACGCAAGGAATCAGTTGAGGCCAACACCGAAAAAACGTAAGCCGCGGACTGAAAAAAGTCTGAAAAATCGGACCCCAAAAATTCCTGATTTCTCTGCTTAAAATGATTGGGCAGCACCTGCAGACAGTAGATACGAAGAAAAAAGGCACCAGGAATGGATTAAATGGGAGAAAACGCAAGGAATCAGTTGAGGCCAACACCGAAAAAAAAAACGTAAGCCGCGGACCTGAAAAAAGTCTGAAAAATCGGACCCCCAAAAATTCCTGATTTCTCTGCTTAAAATGATTGGGCAGCACCTGCAGACAGTAGATACGAAGAAAAAAGGCACCAGGAATGGATTAAATGGGAGAAAACGCAAGGAATCAGTTGAGGCCAACACCGAAAAAAACGTAAGCCGCGGACCTGAAAAAAAAAACTGAAAAATCGGACCCCAAAAATTCCTGATTTCTCTGCTTAAAATGATTGGGCAGCACCTGCAGACAGTAGATACGAAGAAAAAAAAGCACCAGGAATGGATTAAATGGGAGAAAACGCAAGGAATCAGTTGAGGCCAACACCGAAAAAAAAACGTAAGCCGCGGACCTGAAAAAAGTCTGAAAAATCGGACCCCAAAAATTCCTGATTTCTCTGCTTAAAATGATTGGGCAGCACCTGCAGACAGTAGATACGAAGAAAAAAGCCACCAGGAATGGATTAAATGGGAGAAAACGCAAGGAATCAGTTGAGGCCAACACCGAAAAAAAACGTAAGCCGCGGACCTGAAAAAAGTCTGAAAAATCGGACCCCAAAAATTCCTGATTTCTTTTAAAATGATTGGGCAGCACCTGCAGTTTCAACCCTTGGGGGTGGGGCCTGATGGACTGTATCTGCTCTCTCTTGGAGCCAAAGTTTTGCCATCTCCTCCCTGTGGTCTGAAGCTAGGGGAGGGGAATGTGGTACCGGGAGAGGTGGATGGAGGAACAAGCTTCTCAGCTCCTCCCAACCCAGCGGGCCTTCTTGGGAGACTGGCCTGCCATCTGCCTGCTGATCCAGCAGGCCTGCTAAAGGGCCCTGCCTGCTCACCGCTGCCCGCTGACCCAGCGGGCCTGTCAGAGGGCCCACCCTGCTCTCTGCCACCCGCCAACCAAGCAGGCTTGCTAGAGTGCCCAGCTTGCTCTCCACTGCCCGGCTTGCTCTCCACTGCCCTGCCTGGTTTTCGACCCTGGGGGTGAGGCCTGATGGACTGTAACTGCTCTATCTTGGCGCCACAGGTTTTTCCATCTCCTCCCTATGGTCTGAAGCTAGGGGAGGGGAATGTGGCACCGGGAGAGGTGGAGGGAGGAGCAAGCTCCTCAGCTCCTTCCATAGTACTGCTGTCAGTCTCCCGGTTCCCTCCCTCAGCCCAGAGAAGTAACTGGAGCTGCAACAGCAGAGGCCTCACTTACAGGCAGGCTCACATGCGAGTGATTTCTAATCAACTCAGATGTGAGCACTTGCCTTCAATTAGGCCATTTATTAAAGCATTTATTTTTTTGGGTTTTGTGTTTTGGCGTTTCCCGGATGGCTGCACAATTATGAGTTTAAATCCTATTTTGTGTTAATTGTAGTTGTTTTTTCTTTTCCCTGAAAAGGGGTTCATAAATGGCCTTTTGCCCTTTTTGTTGAATTTTTGTTTGTGTTTCCTTCCACTCACCACCCGGCACAGTGGCCACACCTGCCACTGTGTCACAACTGGTACTGAAAAAGAATCTGGACTGTACTGTTGCTGTGGACAGTCGTTCTGCGATCCATACTTATTTAATTTTCATGGGGGGAAAGAAGGGGATCAAGTTAAGTGGTTTGTAAATGTCTCATTGCTCTGCAGCAAAACTGATTGGTTGGGTGCCCAATGTCTGCCTATAGAGAAAAGAGCACAGAAATTATGTCCTGTCTGTCCTTGCAAACTACTTTAAAATTGTAAGGGAACATGTTTCGTCTTCTCATTTTGTCATTTCATCTTGTATGTGTGTGTTCTTGAGGTCCTAGTTGGCCCTGAGCCCCCACCCTCCATCCCCTTTTATGTCTGTAATGATATGAGTGAAACCTTGCTTCAAAGAAGATACTTTGAAATAATTTTTGCTGAAAAATGTGTGCAGTCATATATACTTACAAAGGCAATGGGAGGAATATGAGATCAAAATAAAACAGGCAAATATGCAAGTTACTACTCTTTATTGACAAATTTGATATTTTGGATGTAGACAGAAAGCCAGGTGAATGTAACAAGAAAGATCATTCTAATTTTCTATGGTATTGTAGAATGGTTATTAAAAATGTGGGAAATGACTGAATGAAAATATAAATAAAAATCAAAAGATCTAAAGGAACGTGAAACGGTTAACCCCTGTCATCCATTTACTTGGGCCCGTTTTGTTTTGCCACATCTGGGGCGTTGGCAGTTTTCATAACCGGGCACTCAGTCTGGAGACAGCCACACTTCTCGATGTAAACATAGGAGTAAATGAACTTCGTCCCATTGGGGCAGCTCATTTCCACCTCCTTCCTGCTTGTTTCGGTTTCTTGACAGCAGGTACATGATCGCTGAAGCATGTTAGCCTGCACTGAATACCTGGAAGATAAAAAAAAAAAAAAAGAAAGTAGAGAACAAGATGAGACTGAGGCTATTTTTGCTGTGGCAACAAGAGCATGGAATAAGAGCAAGGACAATGTTCCCATGGAAACAGGCACTATAGACAGCATACTTTCACTGAAATTCTTAATTTCGACTCATTCTTTTGTGGAAATGTGTATGGAACATAGATATAAATTATTGCACAGAAAATATCTAAAGGAGATAGACATTGTAAGTCAGTCAGGTTTAAGAGGAGGGATATTTAGCTCACAGGGAATAGGTCCCACAGGAGCCTCCGCACGTTGTCATTTCTGCTGGCTTTGTTGATCGGCAGCCGTTGACGCCAACTAAGTAGTCCGAAGTCCTTGTCACATTACACGGCCTCCTAAATGGTACACCTTGGGAGGAAAAAAGGCATTACTTTCATACAAATTGTCCTTTTCTAATCGTAAATTCAAAGAACATTTGCACAATTGCTGAATGTAAACTCTGTCAGGAAACAGGTCAGAAATGAGGGTAGGAGTCCTCCTGTAATTTGGGAGTAAGGGTCTCAGGAGAGGGTTAAATCCCAGTGTTGTTACTGCTGCTGAACAGGAAGAGCAGTGACTATGTGGAGTAAAAAAAAGCGTCAGTGATTGGTTGCACACACATCTGTGTACATGCCCTAGTTTCTGTTCCCCCAAAGCCAATACGAAACAGAAAAATATCAATGGGCATTCCAAACCAGACGAAATGTAAAACAGGATGAAAAAAATTCAAAAAAGGTAACTTGTAACACACATGAAATATTATTACAATATAACAGTCCTGTTAACATGTGCTACTTTATTGTCATCAGCAATGGTGTAGTAATTGGTCACTTACAGGTACGGCAACAGCCATCAGCAGCAATTGTTTCGGTTCCCTGCAGAAATGAAATCATCAGCCGAACATCTTTACATGGACAGTTAATCACAGATGACTATGTTAAAAATACACAAAAGGTGGAATGGAAATCTTTTGTTTTAAATCCATCCGAGTGCCTTTCACATTTGTTCAATGAAAGTCATTGTTGAGGCCTACTTGATTACAGTTTAAATCAAGGCAATTCTCTCATTTGTTTGACTAGAAAATTTCTTGTTTCTTTCGTGGACAAAAGTATGACACAAAAGTATACAGTTCAGGACAAGTATCAACTGTACCCTGGTCAGGTTCTATATCAGTGACAGTTGTTATGTCACAAGAAGTGCTTTGCTTGTTGAAGGTCATCAGCTTGTAGCTTATAAGGCTACCCCTCACAGAGAAAAGTAATTGAATTGAATCTACAATTTCCTCCTGTGTTTCTTCAGTAGCCCCTTTTGGCTGTGTGTCTGTCCAAAACACATGTTCACCTTTAAGGCAATTTATTTTAAACAGGCTTACAAACAGACCTTTTTTTAAAAGCCTTGTGTTTCTGTGGAAGAGCCTCACCCCATTTCTCATATTCCCTGCTCAAGTTAAGATGTGATACTCACAGGGATGCATTCCTCAGGTCGAAAAGCGGGGCATGACAGCTTGATCTCCATCGTTATGAATTGATCCCTGATCTTCACGCACTCGTATGAGATACACTTGTTTTGAGAGTCTGTCCAGGTTTCTCCTGCCTGTGGAATTGAAGAAAGGGAAAGATGAGATATCAGGAGCTGTACTAGATTGTACGAGACTGTACTCGATCATGAGCTATTCCATGGAGCTCCATAAGCTGGAGCAGCAGAGATATAAGAAGCATGAAGGACTACAGACAGAGCTTGTCTTTCTTCATCATCCTTGAAATGCCTGAAGACTAAAAAACTCAATCAAGACAACATTTCTACCTGGTACCCGGGAATCCAACCATACTCTCAAGGATCTCAGATGAAGGAAAAAATAAAACTTCAAAAATTTGCAACAACAGAGCAAAGTAACAATTTAGGACAAGTTTTAAGTTCAATTCATTCAACCTTTGCTGTGGGAGGACAGGTGAAGATAGAATCATGAAATCACTGCAAGTTAAATTATATTCTTGCAGAGATTTTGCCCTGTGAGGTAAAAAGGCGCACTTCAAAGGTGTCCATCTGAGTGATCGCTGGCCCCAGTTAGCATTAGCGCTGCCAGGATTTCACAGTGGGAAGCGTTCCATCGAACAAACACTGGTTGCTTTGCAGCTTATATCACCTTGCAATGATGAGATGCTCTTACAGAGTTTCACATTAGGAGTGCGTCATCTGTATTTACCTTTACAGCATGAATGGTGTTGTTGTTGGAGGCAACAATACAGCTGGTTTGCTCACACTTTCCACAGCACTGCCCAGCAACAGATTTGTACTCATAGCCCTACAAAAAAGATGACAGCAACATTGAGAACAAAAACAACTAGACAAGCAGAAGACTGGTAATTGTCATTGAATAAAAAAATACCCCTTAGCAATAAAACTGCAAAGCATGAGTTAAGTTGTTCACTTTTGTTGACGTCGAGTTATTTTGACTTGAACGAATGAAGTCAAAATGATGTCACGTGAATGATGCTGGAACATCAAAGAATCATTTTGATTCTTAAATTGTGAGAAGAGCTTACCAATAGCTTCAAGAGTGACTTACCAGGTGACAGGAAGTGTCACAGAATATTGGTTGACACGTAATGAAAGGCTTTGGGGGAGCAGTTTTGCTGTCCAGCTCACAGGTACACTTTTCACACTTTTCGCCTTGGACAGTGGCACCAACCTGGAAGGGTGCAAAGAGACACGTAGTTAAAATCATGTTGCAGTGGAGGGCAGATTTCACATTTCATATGAAAAGTTTACGCAACTTTTAACACTGACTGTTTCAATGATATGAAATGCTTCTCACACAAAATCATGGGCGTTTTTTTAAAAGTGGAGGGGAACAATGGTGGTGTGGATGACATGGGCCACAAAAAAAATCGGCGGGGACATGTTCCCAGGGTAAATGACACCTACACGCAAAATATTTCCAACAACAAATAGAACAAAAAAAGAATAGGTGCATTGATCACAACCTCAAGAAATGGATGGATGACAGAAAACTGAAAGTTTTTGGTCACCTACAAAAATGCATTTCTCACAATAATGGACCTGTCATTAGACTAATGGATTTGAAGAAATTCTGTAAGCTGCTCTTACCTCAAATGTTTTGTTTTTGTAGACACAGTGTGTTGGTTCTATAAAGAGAGAAAGGCAATTAACAAAACATGCTGCTGAAACCATTTTGTTTTTAGAAAATACGGCCACAGAAAGAGACAGTTGTGGTTCGCTGAGAAACGGTCAAAATTGGTACACCAAAAAACCATCACATGAGGCAACATTATTTAAACTGTCCCATTTCTGACAAAGTCGTAATACCTTGTGTCCTCCTTAGTTTACCCAGGAATGTTCATTGATTCTCCCCAGCAACCACACATGTACATTTAGTGTAATCACAGAAAATGACTGGATATTCATGATATATTGCAGTGTCCCTAGAGAAATTAAGTACCCACCAATTTCTTTCAAAATATTTTTTTGCATCACAGTCAATTTTCATGATTTTCATGATTTCTTCATGTCCATGTGATACACAGAGATGTGAAGAAAACAAATTAACTCACTGCAATTTGGAATTAGGCAGCACCCTTCCTTGATCCACTCCAACTCAAATCCAGCCTCACAGGTGTAGTTAACTTGATAAGGACACGTGCTAACATTGCATACTGTGAAGAGACAAAACAATGAGGATGTTTTTCAACCAGAGGAATATTATGCATGATATTGGATAATTAGTCATTCTTCAAATGAAAAACAAAGGCAACGGAGCCTTGTTCAGAGGCCTGGAGAAAAGAAAAATACCCACTGAATCGATAAGAGCTATTTTTTCCAGAGCAAACAAGAGAGCATAAAACAAAAAAAATTGTCATTTTGTCTGTAACTTACTGCATATGGACTTCGGGCAGCAGTCGACAGTTTGGGTGATCATGACCTCTCCCAGCTTGTCACAGATAACGGAGGGCTGAACGGGGCAGTCCTTCGGATGGCAGTAGACACTGTGTGTGGCACCATCACACTCACATTGCTGGCAGCCACTCGTCCACTTTTCACCATTCTGCAAGAGCGTGTCAGAATACAGGTCAGAGCAACATCCATAAAGAGCACACCCGTAAAGCATCCAGTACTTTGAGAGCACAGGACAGGATACCCACATGCAAACGAGTGTGAGGCAATTATGCTAATACGTTACTTTAGCATGTCTTATGTGATTCACTAAGATTGAATGCAACTGTGTGAAATACCACGGTGTAGAGAAAGGGCATTGTATATTTTAAGTTGGAATTTTATTCCCTTTGCACATTGTTACTAATAAAGATGAATATTGTAAAACTACCTTTTTCCAGTTTCCATCAGGTAGGAAGCAGATGTCTGTGACACAAAAAAACACAACAGTATTACAACGAGAGAATGAGCTCATTGGGAAAAGCATCGGCACTTGATGAATGACAGAAAACGCTGGATTGTATCAACAGACATTGCACATTTCATGTTATGTATATTTTATATTATGTTCTGCCATTCAACTGAATGGTGGAGACCAGAACAAATGTGGCAAAGGGTAACACGGTTGCCTGATCCTTGCACATGAATGTTGGCGGCACACGGTACTTACCGCACTTCTTGGGGACACATTCGTTTGAGCTGGAGTTCAACAGGGTGGTTCCTGAAGGGCAGTAACATCCTTCTGCTAGTTGATCATCCATTTTGCTGAATTCGTTTTGTTCCTCCAGGAATAGTACATTGTACCTAGCAAAGAAATTGGAGGTGAGAAGAGACAACTTAAGCCGTCAAGCAACTAACAAAAGACAGTCAGCTCCGAAAAGAGAGAGAACAAAGCTTAACCAAAATATGGACCAAATGCTATGGTGAAATGTATACTGTAATAGGAGAGTAACACATTTCCTCCCAAACATACAGATGGACTCTGCCAGAAAAATTTAATTCATGTTCAAGGACTGTCTATATCGATAGCTGACCAAGGGCAAGAATCTGTGGCACTGGGACAGATTTGGCCAGTGATGACATAGGCACTGAATGACTTTTTCCCTGGTGGGTTCCCTCAAAAATGTAATGCCTACCCAAACGCAAACTTTGCTATCAGCACCAGTGCAAGATGCAAATCAATAGCTGTAAATTTCATTTCCATGGACAGGCTTAGTTATGACATCAAAATGTCAGAATCTCAGAGTCTATTTGATCATACTCTACCACATATCGCTATATTTCCCCAAATTGCTTTGATTTGGGAAACCACAATGGAACTGGATCCTTGCTTGTGGAAATGCGCTAAAAATGAGTTTACTTGGGCACCCCTCGCTGAGAGAAATATAGCCTACAATTAAAAGAAAGGGTCAAATCGAATCACTGTATATTAATCTCTATGAACATTATTCACATGAACAGAGACATTTTTTGCAACGATTGTCTTCATCAGCTCCTCATTGGCAACTATGAATGGTGATATTAAATTACCCAGGGTTCCTGATTAATTAGCTCCTCCCCACATGCTCCAAGGCAATATTGAAAGATATAGCTCTCCTCCAAAAAAAAAAAATTCCCCTGGCAATAACTCAACTGAACAAGAGGTGGAAGCCATGAGGAGTCTGGGGTAAAACATGAACTTGGGGATGTGGAATAAAATGGACCAATGGATATGAATGTATGGACACATAGCGGATGTGCAATATACTCACTATCTATATATATATATATTACAAATATCGGTACACAGTATTGACATGCATTTTGTATATCCGCCTGGACTGTGATGATGACATTTACAACAGCTGCTGTAGATGATTCGGATTATTGTGTTTTCTGTTCATCTGATATGCTTTGAATGCGTCTTATTTGTTCTGTGTTGTACCAAAAATTGCCTCTGAGGACATAAAAGATTTCCAGGTAGATTCTCACTAGCTTTCTTTTTGCAGTGCAAGGTTTGTATGGAATATAATCACTGGCTGAATAAATGCTGCCCAGCCACAGTGATTGCAGTTTTGTTATTAACAGTGCAGCAATGATATTGAGCTCAACTAGCAATTCCAATCTAGGTACATGCAAAAAGAAGGGGAAACACAGACACACAGACACACAGACACAAACACACAAGCCTTCAGCGTACCTCTCATTACATGTAGGCTCAACCTGCGGCCCACATGGATTGTACTTTTTATCCGGTTCACATGTATAGTCTGCATATAAACAAAAGGGTGTGATAAATGAATCAAGTGCTTCTCAGAGTCTCAAAGCACAGTCTTTTCAATACTCTTGAGAAGAGCAGTATTGTCTCTTACCGCATTCTCCATTTGAGAACTTTCTCCAGTCAATACAGACTCCTGCACGCAGGCATGTAGCCGCGTACATTTCCAGACTCTTGCAACCGATGTGGGTGATATTCGTGTTACAGACATCAAATTTACAACCTTTCACAAATGATTCATGAGAAATGACTTCATGGCACTTTTCAAACACCCTGAAATGGAATGACACTGTCGTTTAGCAGAGTACCATTCAGCAGCTGAAGAACTGAATTTTTAGCAATTTTATAATTCGCTTGTTAACAGTCCCCCTCCTCTGCGACTTCAAACTCTGTTATTGAACGAGAGTAATATTTTTAAGCTATAGCTCACTTACTTGCTCTTGATAATTTCACAGATGGAAGCATTACATGATGGAGGTGGTGTTGGATGAATTATGGGCTGTGGTGGCTGACAGTGAGTTTCATTCTTCTCAGGAACAAACCAGTGGTGTGCCATATCAGGACAGGAGGAATCAATTGTGCCATTTGGCAGGAGGCAGTCATCCTTTCGGGTGTTGTTACAGGTTCCTTTGCGTCATTGGAAAATACAGGAGATTTTACGAGTCAAAATTTGTAAATGGACACCTCACTGGTAACAATCATGCCGTGATTATACCTGAATAAGATCCACTCTCTATTATTTGATGGTCAAACACCATTCTTCATGGTTTGCTATTACCAAGCAAATGCTGGTTGAGGCATGTCATCAAACGAAACAAATTCTGACCTGGTAGGCGTTTTCCAATTAAAAAAAAATATCCATAATAAACTCCTCAAAGTAGCAGTTATTTGTTTGTATTTTACATTTAAGTTTTTTTTTTCGACAAATCTCAATTTTCCAAGAAATGAAGACTATATATAAGCATACAATAGTCGTGTAACATTTATATGTTACATGGTCTCAACTGCAGCCACAGTGATTTGCCCCATCACCTACATCAATATATCCTGAAGATCCAAATCAAAGAGGAAAATAAACTCAATCAGGTCATGTGATTCAAAAGTGTAACAACACACGACACAGGTTTACTCTCTATTTCTATAATAACCACTGAAGATCCTTATAACGTAATCATTAAATAGTAAACTACTTCATGTTCAACTACAAAGTTCAATTACCGTAAATGATATGTCGTTATGTTTTGGTGATAGCAACATGAGAAAAAGGAAACCCAACAAATCAACAGCCTACTGCATAAACCAGCAGGGCGCTTGCCCCCCAAACAATTTCCAGTGGTAGGATCAGAGTTAATAAGTGAATACTTTCTCCTCCTCTTACCACACTGGCCCTCTGTGTTGCCATGGAACAGAGAGAAGGGCAGGGAGATGCTGAACATAAGGCCCCTGAAAGACACACTCGCTTGTATGGCAGGAATGACCAGCAATGTCTCGATTCCAGTGTCTGTGATCCTGAAGTCCTCTGTCTGATAGGCTGGGAAGATCTGTTTGTGGTTGACGTAAATCTGGGAAAAAACAAACATAACAATGGAGAGTTGCGTCACAATGAGATGATTGATTCCTGATTACATTAGCAATAAAAAAAGTGCTGTGAGAACCAAATTACATGACAACATGAATATAAAACCATGACATTTCAAACAAAGACAGTGTAATTATTTGAAATGTAACAGATGTTTTTTTTTTAACTCCATGACAGAAGTATAAAACAGTTAATCTCAACTAATGAATAAAGGTACCATTTTCACTGAGCAAGAAAAAATTACCAGATTTTTGAAGATTCCATTGATGTCCTTCTGGGTCATGAAGATTTCATAAGATTTGTAGTACACTGTCAGAGACTCAGGGCAGGACAGTCCGTCAAGGGCATCACAATAGTAGTTGTCAATGATAACTTTGAAGTTGTATTTTGGTATGATCTCTTTGACCAAGACATAAGAACAATTTCCCTGGAAGCCATAGTATGTCCCATCGAATGTCACATAGTGAGGATCCCCCCAACCATAGCAAACACCTACGGAGACATCATAATTATTGTAAGAAGTCATGTTGTTAAATTAAGGTATTTAAAAGCATCAAGTATTGAACAATCATAAAACATATGAAGTACAAAGATTCAAAATGGCAAAAAAGATGTTAAATGTCGGTCTATCTGATGATGAGCATAGCCTCCATATAATACAGCATCTGCACAAATGATGATAATGACAATGAGCAGGAAATTCCATGACTGTTCTGTTCACGTTAATGTCCATTGTGTTTATGTTTGAAAATGTGGTAAAGAAACCTTGAATGGTTTCTCAGTACTTACACTGACACTGGTACTGATAGCAACACTGGGACTCATCATAAACCTTAACTGGAGGCAGGCCATTTTCACATTCAATTTTATTCACCGGTTCACAATGCACTGGTCTCATGGTCACTATTCCATCAGAGCAGGTTGCTATGGTGCAGTTGTCTAACTTCCAAGATTCACCATTCTGAAAATAAAAAGCAGCATGGTTCAAACATGAAATCTACACAAAACGGTATACCAAGTTCATAGATTTCCAGGATTCTTTCTGCACTCTTCATGAGTATCACTTCTGTGACCAATTTTCTATCCATGTTTTTTTTTTTATTTTCTGTCATTGCATCAAAGGAGTAAATTTCATTGAGCAGACTTTAGGTGTCAATGAGCTGTTCGATGAAATGAGACAGGAAAACAGAACAAATAGAAATACTCTCACTCCAATTGAACAATGTCACCATGTCCTCTTTGAAACTCCCCTACAGATTCAGTTGGATCAAAAAATGTGAGATAGTGAGCTAATCTCAGAGAAAGACATTTGTTTCAGCACATCAGTGGCTCATTTGTCATGAGTGGAATATCAATGTTTGCTGCATCGATTATAGCTTTGATTTTATATCTGCTTGCACTTAAAAACCCCATCGAGAATGTTGAATTGATTTACACGCATGATATCATTACATCACCACAAAGAAGCAATTTGAAACATATTAGCCAGATATGTAGCAATTTGATGAATTGTGGATTTTTGGAACATTGCTTATTTACACCTATTTGTGCATAAGTCTTTATGAATCTTTTCAACACATTCACAAACATGCATCTATTTGTTTGGAGTGTTGTACATATTCCTTAATATTTTACTGAATTACAGGATTGATGCCAGTGGCATGATCACATATATCAATATGTCACATGAACATCAAAATAATCAGTACCTTCCTTGGTGGGTTAAGTTTACACAAATCAGGGACTTTTGTTGAGGTGGGGATTGTAACAGTGGTTAAAGTTGTGGGGGACGTAACAGTGCTTGAAGCGGTGGATGGTGTAACTGTAGTTGGAGTTGTGCCACAAATGCTTGCAATCTTCTCAATGACACACTTCAAACTGGGATCAAAACGACAGTAAGCCGTGTAACACCATCCGTCATGGTCAGTCATATTGTAAATGATGGTCCCTGGTAAAAGTAAAACAAATGTTGAGCAGATGATGCTTCCAAAGCAATTGGAGTCTGGGTTGTTGTTGAAGTTGAAGTGGGTGGTTCTGTGGTCGTAGTCGACGTGGTTGTGGGCACAGGAGTTGTAGGAGGAATATTTGTGGTGGTGGAGGTTTGTGGAGGTGTTGTGGGAGTACAAGGTTCACGTGAACAGCATTTCACTCTTACTTCGTAGTTGAAGCACTGCTTCTGCAGACCTTGGTTTTTATTTTTGCAAATCAGCCCAACAGCTAGATTGCACACAACATCTTGTCCCAAATCTGTGAGTTGAAGATGTGGATATTCTTTTGCCCTGCACTGAATTTCAACGGGGTTCCCACAGATCTTCTTGTTGGAGTCAATAATTTTCTGGATAGATTCGCTTTCTCCTCCATCAGGACTGGTTCCTGGGTTGCTGGTATCAGTCCAGGGAGACCATTCACAAAGTTGTCCATTAACACACGTCGGTGTTGTCGGAGATGTTGTGGTGACTGTTGTGCTTGTGCTGGGAGGCTGGCTTGTGGAAGTAGGTGGTTCTGTGGTCGTAGTCGGAGTAGGAGTGGTTGTGGTTGTTACGGTGGTGGTCGTGCTTGGAGTCTGGCTTGTTGTTGTTGAAGTGGGTGGTTCTGTGGTCATAGTCGACGTGGTTGTGGGCACAGGAGTTGTAGGAGGAATATTTGTGGTGGTGGAGGTTTGTGGAGGTGTTGTGGGAGTACAAGGTTCACGTGAACAGCATTTCACTCTTACTTCGTAGTTGAAGCACTGCTTCTGCAGACCTTGGTTTTTATTTTTGCAAATCAGCCCAACAGCTAGATTGCACACAACATCTTGTCCCAAATCTGTGAGTTGAAGATGTGGATATTCTTTTGCCCTGCACTGAATTTCAACGGGGTTCCCACAGATCTTCTTGTTGGAGTCAATAATTTTCTGGATAGATTCGCTTTCTCCTCCATCAGGACTGGTTCCTGGGTTGCTGGTATCAGTCCAGGGAGACCATTCACAAAGTTGTCCATTAACACACGTCGGTGTTGTCGGAGATGTTGTGGTGACTGTTGTGCTTGTGCTGGGAGGCTGGCTTGTGGAAGTAGGTGGTTCTGTGGTCGTAGTCGGAGTAGGAGTGGTTGTGGTTGTTACGGTGGTGGTCGTGCTTGGAGTCTGGCTTGTTGTTGTTGAAGTGGGTGGTTCTGTGGTCGTAGTCGACCTGGTTGTGGGCACAGGAGTTGTAGGAGGAATATTTGTGGTGGTGGAGGTTTGTGGAGGTGTTGTGGGAGTTGATGTCACTGGAGTTGATTTTGTTGTAGGCATTGGAGTTGTGGTTGTTACATTGCAGGGTACAGTTCTGCAGCACATCACATTTATTTCATAGTCCATGCATATTGGTGGTATGCCTTGGTCTTTGTTTTTGCAAATCAATCCAACATTTGTATTGCATGCAACATTTTGATTCAAAGAAGACAGTGGCATTCCTGGAAAACGTACTGCTTGGCATTTCACTTTTTCTGGCTTTTCACAAATCTTAATATTATGTTCTCTTATATTGGCAAGTGATTCGTTGTCACCACCATCTGGACCCCTTTCAGGATAGTCAACATTTATCCATCCTGACCATTCACACACATAATTGTGGCAGGCTGGAGTGGGTGATACTGTAGTCATAGTTGAAGGGGTTGTACTTGTCGTTCTACTGGTGATTGTGCTGGGAGACTTGGTTGGTGTTGTTGATGGCGTGCTCGTTGGTGTAGTGCTAGGTGTTTTCGTTGTGCAGTCATTTTCACAACAGAGGACTCTTACTTGGTAATTGTAACATAATGGGAAAGGACCTGACTGATGTACATTTTTACAAATCAGTCCTTTGGCAACATCACATTCCACAACTTGACCAATATCCTTAATGTCTTTTTCCGGATATTTCTCAGCTCTGCACTGAATTTCTTTTGGTTTAGCACATATCTTATGACCTTCTTCCCTGATTTTGTTGTATGTTTCTGAGTCACCTCCAGGGGTCCCAAGTGTCGGAAATGTTGTATCATACCATGGTGACCATTTGCATGGCTGCATGCATGGATTTGAAGTCGTGGGTTCATTTGCTGTGGTGGTTAGTCCTGGAGTTGTTTCACCTTTTGCAGGATCGGGGCAAAAGAGGCACATACATATAAGCTGAGTTTTATAGACTTGCACTATACCCTATTTTTGCATCCTCTCTGTTCATTTACAGAATTCCTGACTGCATTCAGTGTTTTATTTCTGTCCTGCACTTGCCTGCCACAAGGTTTATCTCAGTTGATTGCAAAAAATGTTTAATTTAACCAATAGTTTCACCAAATGGCATATGCTGTTAAGTCATTCAGGCACACATTGTAAGTAAAATTATGTACCTGTAAATACTATCCAAAATACAATACTTTTACTCTCAAAAACAAAAGAATGATAAAAATTGAACTGACAAAACAAAACATTTTCACGATGGCCCTGGGTGTAAAAATCACTTTTTACCCCTCAGACTGGTTTCGTTGTGCAATGGGTGGATGTTGCTTTTTAAAAGACTATTGATAATATGCAAAAGTGTCGCATACATCCAAAAAACACTGTTAATTCGCAAAAGTTTTGTTTGAGTAATTTTGAATGAAAATTAATTACTGATTTATTACAGGTATGGTCCCTCCAACCCTCATGAGCCTGCCTTCACCTGGCATGGAATGGGGGGGTTCACCTTTATATTTGAAGCATTTTCCCTCTTTTCCAAACCCAAACTGATTTTAGTTGTAAGCCTCACCCACTGGATTCCCCCCCAATTTTTACTTATTTTTTCCACTACAAATGCAAAAGAAATTGCATCCTGCCTATGTCGTCAGAGGAACAAGGAGTCAATGGCTCAAAGATGATACTGTTGTCCAGTTTAAGGGCTTTAATGCTATGCTCTATTGAAATGGGTGGTAGGAATTAAAAGACAAATGGTATGTCTTTGTTTTCAATGAGAATATGAGACAAAATGCCATTGAGGCTTGTGTGATATGCGGTGGACTGTGGCAGTTAAAGTTTTTCACGTTTGGCAATTACTTTTAAGGTACGGTTAAACAATATCCTTAAAAAACATGGTGAATAATGACAAGCTGCATACCATTGTGTTTTATGATTTTTTTGATTTCAAAATCAAAACGAATGTACACAAATAATTTTCAAAAAATACATTCTTTTGTAAATATGGCCTAGCAATATCACCTGGCAAGAAATACTGTTGTCCCATGGCATTTTACTGTCGACCTTCCGATTTCGCTGTGTACTGCATGATGCTATTCATGTCACAAAAAGCTGAACTTTTTGAATGAAGTTATCAAATGAATGGAAATGCATCAGAAAAATTTGCAGAATGACTTACTGGTTGCTGTGGATGGTGAGAAGTTAAAAGTTGTTGATGGGATGGTTGCCAAGGTGGACGTGGAGGGGGTTGGTGTTGGCGTAACACAGTTGTCATCATGGATTGTCCTGTTAATGGTCCCGTTCTCCCCACAGACAGCGATGAAACAGCTTCCAATGCCATCAGTGGTGTTGTATATGACAGCGTTGTAAGGGTACCTTCTCCCTCCATATGTGCAGTAACATTCTGCAACAGTGGACAGGAGCAGTTGTTTAAGTACAATAAAGTGGTATTGCCATGAACATAATTAATGGTTACATTTCTTGAATGTAAAGAGTACATGTTCTTACCGTGAACATCATAGTTGCACTGTATCTTCAATGATTTGCAGTGACTGAAAAGAAAGAATGTTCTAACTCATTATATGTATATAACATCTTAAATATTTCAAATGGCATCTTCAGAGATTACTTTTTGAGATTAGTAATTAAGCTGGAAAACATACCAGCTCTGACAGTTTTCTTTCGAAGGAACCTTCTCTCCATCGTGGTAGTGATTTCCCTCGTTGTCATAGCAGCCACACTGTTCCTTTGGCACACACTTCATTGTGTCTTCATCAATGTAAGGCTTGTCATCAGGGCATTTTGGATAGCAGCCTAAGAGAGAATGAGAAAAAGGAACAAAGTTTAGAAATGTCTGCTTATAGATATTTGCTATAATATATCATTATCATCATTGTTATATCTATGCATATATCTAAGAATTTTACAGTATTCTGCTATGACAATTTCTGTCCAGTATTCTCCCAAATATAAACCACAAAGTAACCATCTTTTATTGGTGTTGTTTAACTATTGATGCTGTCTTAGAGCGATCATCTGAGATGTTGGGAGTAAAGCCCCTCCCTATCGGTAGCATCGCGGCAATGTCCATACATTTATTGCAGAAATATCTCTGCCAAACTGCACTTAGCATTCGTGCAATGTTTGGAAGTCTATGGAAGTTCCAGGAGCACTATTAATGATGCAAAAGCAACATGATTATGGTTGTTTTATTTTTTAAGAAACCATTCCAGTGAACAAAGCACTAAGTGCATTGACTAACTGCTGATCAGTAGAGATTCCTGATGGCCTCTGAAGAATACGAAATCATATTGAGTCTTGAGTGTCAGGACAAGACATGCCCTACATCCTGTTTTGTTTGAAACAACACAATATCAGCTCTGAGAAAGTACATTTTGAAGAATTGAGTCGGCATCTACGATCATTTTGACAACATATTTTGCCAACAACTAATGACAGATTCATACCACCACAGTCACATGTTTACTGACTAAACCACACATATATTATACCTATTTCATATGTGTTTCATATGAGTTATGGTGCATTACTTAGGCACTGTTCCCTACCTTCTAGAGGTGGAATCAGATTGGAGCATTTTCCTGACGGGTTCCTGCAAGTCTTCATACAGGAGGGTCCACAGGCCTTGTAATGCCACTCACATTCATCAGGGGGATTATAAAAATCACAGAAGAGAGCTGCGAAGAAGGGAAAATATCATATATATATATGATAAATTTACTCGTCTGGCATTACTATCCATGCGATTATATTACAAATGAATAATCTGTGTTTGTGAGAGACGGTTCTGTCACTGATGACGACTTACGGCAGATCTCGGCAGTTCTCCAGGCAACGCAGGCTTTAGCCTCGTTGCAGGCCTCTGCGTAAGCTGCAACAGCGGTGCAGAAGCATTCACAGTCTCCCCCAGAGTCACAAGCGCAGGAGTCACTCACGCATGCGTCGTAGTATATAGAGGGGTCCACCTAGAAGGCCACAGAAAGCCTCAGTCATACCTATACACATACACACACGCCACTTTACGCCCAAGAAACCAGGCACAGTGATGTGAACGTGTAATGAACTGTTTAAATTGGTCATTAAGTGCAGGGTGACAACAAAAACCAGCATATACTTTGGATCTGAAATGAGCATCACTGGGTGTAGAGTCTGGTACAGCTTCCTTACCTGAGAGTGGCAGGCAGAGAACACATCGCTGATGATGATGCTGCACTGTTTCTGGGCCCACGCCCATCTGTACGGATTGAGGGCGCAGGGATCCTTTCTGCTGACCGTGTTCGGACAGCTCGGAGAGACCTTCCAGCTGTTTCCGAACTCCAGAACATCGACGACCACTGCTTTGCCTCTTGTGGTGAAATCGTTGTTTCCATTGCCGTCAAAAGTTCCGCACAGACCGCAAACTTGGCCCTGTGGGAATGGAATTTGACAACCATATTGCATTCTCTGTATTTTTTTGGTTTGGTATTGATGGCATAAGCCAGCTGTGTTCACTTACCTTGTATTTTGGGCTTAATTTGATAAATACGCTGGTCTTCCTATCCCACATGAGGATCAGGCCATTGTTGGCTTCAATCACCAGGTAAATCCCTAGGTTTAGGACCCGGTATGGGACCGGTACACTGTCATCAGTCTGAGTCACTTGATATTTCCCATCCTTCAGTGTGAGCTTATTGTTCTGAAAGGACAAAACATTTTTTAATAATCATCATCATCACCGAAAAACTGTAGGTTTTAAATCTGATGTCCAAACTGCTTGGTAAAAAGCAAAGAACAAGGGTAGCCTGTAGCCTCATCTATAACCCCAGTCTAGTCAGGATAAGATCAGTGCAGCTGTTAGGCCCTTGAGCAAGGCACTTTACCCCACACTGCTCCAGTAGGGTATTGGCCCCTGGTTAGTCTAATCAACAGTAAGCAGCATCAGCTGAATAACTGTACTGTGGAGTGTCCATGCATTTAATCCCTACCCCAAGGATGATCTTGATGGCTTTGGAGCAGGTGGTGCCTGTGGTTCCACAGGGGATGTTCTCAGTGATGATTCTGAAAGTGCCGTTGCCATCGTTGTTGCTGCAGTGGTCCTGCAAAGGAAGATTTCAGTGTCATTTTTAGAGGAACCAGGTACTCAGTATGTCAAATGGTAGACCACTGATAAAAACAACATGATTGTGCTTGAAGGACACCCACAGCTGTTAATATCAATTTACAACAAATGAAATCATGGAATGTACATGCAGAGAACAATATAAAATGAGGAAGAATGAAGTATCCTGTTAACGATTAATACGTGAATGAAAAACGTCCTGTTGGTTACAGTTCAGAGTGAAAAATTACAGATCATGTCCATCTGTAATGGCATCTTTTCACATCAATTCATTTTACAGTGTTTAATAACATTCGCGAGTTAACGATCTACCACTCCATTTTCTGATAACAGAAAATATAACTATAACAGACAGATTTTAAAATGATTGGTGGTGTAACAAGCTGTGGCTCAAGACAGACAAATTTTTCAAAACTTTTTGTCATTATCAATGATGCTTTATGACATTGACTTGGGTGGTCCAAACAAACTATTTTTTGAGACGTACCTGAGTGAGAACGTATTCACAGTCTCCATTGAAGGTAAATGCTTTCCCATCAAAAGTGATGTAATGACCATCGCCATAGACTGTACAAGTGCCAAGGCACTGGAAGTCTGTACACTGCCATTTTCTATTCTTGCATGTGCTGAAAAAGAGACAGGAATAAGACTCTTCCAGCTCACAATCAAACAGAGCAAAATATCAGAGAAAGAATGGAAATTCTAAATTTATTTCATGGCCCTGGCATAGAAAAAGATCATAAATCCAAAACCATTGTCAGAAGGTGATGAAACTACACTGATAACATGTAAAAAAAAAAAAAGCATGCTTCTCTGCTACATGTCCAATTTATGAGCAGGTTTATTTATTGTAAATATTTTTTGAGTAGGCTTGTTTATAGATCATAACTTTCATTATATCTAATATTTGTACTCCTTATTCAGTTTTAAATAACCATTGATAAGCATACCAGGTATTGCAGTCCACTGTGATGTTGTCTCCAGGCTGGTATGAAGCCCCATTGTGAAAACAGGGACACAAATCCTCCTCGATGCAGCCTCCCTTCCCATCAGCCACCAGGCCAGCAGGACATACACAACCTGAGATGCACTCTGTGCTCACCTGTAATGGGAACATTTATCATCAGGTACAACCTCTCCTGTGAAGCATAACCTAACACTTTCATTGATTTAGTCTGACAACGTATTTAGAAACTGGTACTGAAACTACATGTCATGCAACAATTTCTCTCAGCTTACACAAGCCATGTTCAGGGTATGACAGCTCTTCTGGCACTCTGATCCCTTGGCTCCTGTGTCATGTTTAGAGCAGTCAAAGAAGACCATTGGTGCAGTGCAGCCTGGAAGGACAGGAAAAAAGGAAATTCACATCTTACTGTCTTTATCGTGTGAGGTCCATGCTTTACTCATCAACAGACCTATCCATGGACATGGTTACAGGTTTGTCGGGCATCATTATCACAGCGTACAATAGGAAGCAACATGACCTTGTCCGCAAGGCTAATAGCTTGCTATGTGGCTTATCTAAAGGGTCTTTAGACCAAATGACCCATCATGCATCTGACATGTGTCTGCATCGAGAAACTTATCAGCTGGCAATAACCAAGTAATATTTCGATGACAACAAATGTATGACTCACTGGGATGAGGATCTGGGTGTCCGATGCAGCTCAGTTTCCCTTGCTTGCATCTGCTGAAATGATAACATAAACGATAATATATTCTTCATCTTTGGTTAACATATGCCATGTAGACTTTCATATATATTTCAAAACAAATGTATGAATTAAACATAATGTGTCAACATGTAATAATGTGTCATGTCGTGTTTGTATATCTTCGTGCTACATCATACTACAACCAGAATGTCCATACCATGACATGGTACAGAGGACTGGCAGAAACAGTGTCACCTGGAAAGTCAATTCCCATACCTAAAGACCTAAATAGCGACAACTAATGGTGTTAATACCAGTTCATATCAAAATAACCATATTTAATGTTGCTAATGCTCATGTCTACGTGGTAATAACAAATGGGGTTGTACCAGGTGGCTCCATCCGTGTTCACAAACTCTCCAGGGGGCACCACTGAACCCTTGTAGTAGCAGGAACAGTTTGCGGGTGAAACGCATTTTCCCTCCTCGTTCAAGAAGGTTCCTTCAGCACAGGTGCAGCCGTCCACGGGGTCGAAGGTTAATGAACAGCTTTTGTCAGGGTTGCTGTAGCAGCGGCAGGTTTGTTTGCTGCTTGTTATGTTATAGCTGTAAACCATTGTTCTGGGGCAGTTTTGGGAATACTTAGCTGTGAAAAGAAAAAAGGATGCAAAATAAGCTTAATGGCAGTTGGAGGATACTAAATAACAGAGGGCTATTGCCAGAATACTAAACAAGAGTGTGCTTATAGGAGAATGATAATTATTGCGTTGTAAGATGCTCAGTAATTCTTATATTGCCCAGTCTCTTTTATCGTTTCTCTCTTTACCAAAGGAGGCGACTTACTACAGACAGTTTGTCTCCAGCCTTCCAGTTGGACTCCTTTGGCTGCACAGGCGTGGACGTAAGAGGAAATGGCAGCACACATGCACTCTTCACTCTTCTCACAGTTGCAGCTGTCATACACACAGTTCTGGGAAAGAACGTTGTACCTTCAAAAGTGCTCGATAATATACAAAAACCATTGTGTATTATATAAAGATTAATGTGGTGTGGCACTGAAAATGCATGTGTGAAAATTTTTACGAATGCTATCAACTTCAATAAATCTAGTCCGAACTGTTGCAAATCAAGGAAGCTTACTGCTTGGTAGATGTCTGTGCTTATTTCAGAGTGGCATGGGGAAAACACTCCCTGTGGATCTGACAGCATGGAGCACCAGTGCTGGGCGTATCTCTCTGTGAACGAGGAAAAAGTAAAAGACATTCGTCTCTTAACAATACCGTTTAACTTTAACAACATGACATAATCCACAAGCTGTGAAACAAAGAGATCATGAGGAAATGTGAACCAAATCAATGCATACTCAAATTCATGATCCTAAAATTGCATGCTAAATATGACTATGCAGTGATTACCCAACGGGACTAAAAAGTCATCTTGGGTCTTGGAGGTCTGTGATGCTGAGAGGGATTGTTCTTATTGACTGAGCTTGATGTATTGGCCTCTTTGAAAACCAAATAAAACTAAGCTGCAGATTTTTTTCATGAGCAAACGGAAGTGATAATGGTATACGCTTGAATATCTGTTGTTCACATGACCATGGCCGATTACAATCTGTGCGTTAAATGTTGCAGTGACACGCACCATTCTGGATGCTCAGGCTGCAGGGGTTGTCATGGTAGTTCGGCACGTCAGGGCAGCTGGATCTTGTTTTCCACGTGTTGGCGAAATCTGCCGCTGTTCCCTGCACCACCCCACCGATGGGTTTGAAGTCATCAGTTTGGACGTTGTTAAAGTTTCCACAGAGTCCTAAGAGGAATATCCATTATGTTTCTGTACCACAAATTCATGGGCTCAGATCGAATGTAGGATGTAAGTCCAATGTGTATACGGCTGAAACATACCACAGGTTTTATCCTGGAAGGCCGAGTCAGCGGTGATGTAAATCTGCATGACAGGTGAGAGCTGGATCTCCAGCTGAAGCCCGAAAGTTGTCATGACAATGATGTAGAAAGTTGAAGGCTTCAAAATGGTAGCACCTCCTGTGAAATTCAAATATGGAAATAAACAATAGATCCCTCGCTCTTTTACTTTTATTTAAAATGTCTATAAATGCCATCTTTAATAACAGGCAATTTTTGTACATGTGAGTGCTTTGAGTATCCTTGCGGTAGGTGAGCAAAATAACTCACGGGTAGAAGTGGGCAGCTGAGAATAGATTTGATTTATGTAGACATCTCCATTGGCCAAGATGGTGATCACCTGTGGAGAACAAAGTTCATATAAATATAATAAGTCAGACTGGGGAAAAATGTGGGAGCCATACACTGATCTTCCATTTCAACAGCTAAGTAACTTCTCAAAAAAGCCAAAAACCCAAGGTGGCATCTTTCCTGACAGAAAGAATTGGTAAAAAGATGTTAAAAAATCTATTTGCAATGGTCACATTAAATCCACCATCAAGATCCAGATGATCCCTAACAAAAATCTGTGAGATATAACCGAGAGGCAACTTACATTGGATGTTTCAAAGAAGGCCATGGTGACACGTTTCAAACAGGTTTCTGTGTCTGTCAGTCCACACTTCACAATGTCACCCAAAACCGTGAACAGAGTTCCATTGCAGTCCTAGCCGAATAGAACATAGAATCAAGTTACATGTCGGAAAATGAAACTGGGCAACAGCAATCAATGAAGAAAAGTTAAGATAGCGGTTCATATACTTATGAGTTTAATGAAGCATGAAAACAAATGCACAGTACTTCCTGCAGTTCCATGTGTCATCCATTTCCTATTGCTGTGTCAGAAGAGCTGCTGTTAGAATTCTGACATCAGATCAGGACATTGCATCAAGTTTCAAAGAGGATCTCACTCTGTGAGAGGGGTAATACTTTAAGCCCGAGGTTAAAATGACTTGATCATTTTGAGATTTGAATCACTGAAACCTACGTTGACTTACGTACCGTATGTCCGGTTTTTACAGAGCAAATCATCAGTTTGTTCCAGAAATATTCTTCCTTGGTGGATTTGTAAGTATCTTGATTGTTTCATATCTGCAGTGTCATTTATCATGAGCACAACACATATCTCATTTGGAATAAACACTTGTGATAAAATATGCACCGAAGAGATGGATTGTTCACAAATGGTAATGGTACGATGATGGAAAAGCAGCCACTACCAATCTCAGTGAAAATGGCTGCTCTTGTTCAAGTTTGAAATTATCACTCATATTTTCCATTTCATGAAAATAGTACTTCAGATATCATTCCTTGCACAAGTCAGTAATTACTACATTTTGCCCTGCGTTCTGCCAGCTGAGTCATTGCTTAATTGGCCAGGGAAGGTGATATTAAGCAATTAATGAAAAAAATGTCAATGTATCTAGGTCACTCCTATGTTTGAATTGCACAAATTATATTTACCTTCAGGCATATAGCAATTGCTGCTGTTCCGATGGACTTTTTAATGAATTGCTGCTTAAATAGATGGTGGAGCAATGAGAGGAAAGCACTTATACTCAGTGGTGGTGAGCACTGTGGCCTCACAGCAAGAAGGGTCCTTTCTGAATGGGGTTTAAAAATCTTTTCCCACATTCACATGAATTTTCTCCAGGTTCTCCAGAGAAACAGTCCAAAGACAGGCAGTTGAGGCAGACTGGAATTGCAGAATTGGAAGAGCTCATAGATATGTGTGTATGAATGTCTGTGTGTGAGTAAGTGTTTGTCGGTCTGGCCCTGGCAACCTGTGTAAGGTGTCTCCCTGTTCCGAACCTAGATTGGATGGATGGATTAAATACTTTTGGTCAAAGACAAAACTGAGACACTTATAGGAACAAGAAAGAAATATGTTTTATTTGAATCTATTGCATAGCGTAAAGCTAGTAGCTCAAGCTTCAGCCAAGGGAATGATTATGTAGTATATAGTATTTAATAAAGACTGGAATCAAGAAGGAAAATACAGTGTTTTAAGCTGTGTGTTTTGTATTTATGTTGGAAGATGGAAAGCTGCTTAACAGCGTGAATATCTGCTGCTAGCTTATTCCACAGCAGAGGATGGAGGAGACCAGTAAGAACTGGAGAGAAAAATATGATTGGAATGGGCAGTCAGGGAATGGTCTGCCAAGTGCCAAAGGTCAAGGGTCAGGGGTCTGGGGCTGAAGCCCACAGACTGAAGAGATCTGACAGGAAAACAAAGCAGGATGCTTTGGCTGGATATGAGCCTGAATGTAGGAGTAATCAGACCCTGATGAAGCCCTGCAGGCTAGCACCATTATGGTAAAGGTGACACAGCATTTTGAAAGACAAGCTGGACCACAGAATTTTGAATGTGCTATACCGGCTTGACAGTACAAGAAGGAAGCTAGATGCCGATGAGTTACAATAATTTAAGCCTGAGAGTACAATAGACTGAGAAAGGATTTATATGTATAACATTGTCTGAAAATACCTGCTTCGTTATGTTATGTCTGAGCTGTTGCAACACAAATCATGCTGATGACGATTAAAGGAAGAATCGGGATGCCATGACCATTGTGCTATACAAGATAATAATAATAAAGCCTGCATGAAAGATGATTAGCGGGTAGATAAAGGCTCTTTCCTGTCTCGACTGAGTCCCAGTGATTGTTCAGACATCTTGCTAGAGACATTATCGAAATTCATGTGGCAATTTGCATTTTGGAGGGTGAAAATGGGAAACACTGAGCTGAGTTTCTATAGCATAGAAGTGTATGAAAGACCATGAGACGAGATAAGAGATCCATAGGATTTTAGAATAGAGAGAGACCATGAAAGGGGCTAGCACTGATCTTTGTGGGACACCTACTGGAGGCATCAAGAGAGTTGGTTGAAAGCAGCATGGTAAACAGTTGGTTTGGTTATGGTTGTGCTGGTTGTGGTTGTTAGGCAGAAGTAATGGTTTGCAAACTCCATGTGGGATTTGAAATAGGTTTTTTAGTAATAGCCTCCTTCTTTCCTCTGCCATATAGGATTGCCACAGTGAAGTGGTTGAACGCTTGTACAGACAAGACATCTTTATACCTGTAGACTCTACTGTACGAAGACCCAAGAGGCAGGGGTATATCATCAGTATCGTTGGATTGGATGAGAACATTCTCTTCTATTTTTGGTACTTTCTGCAGCCATTGCTGTAACTAAGTCTCACAAGAGTTTTCTTTGAACAATGCTTATGAAAATTTGGTAGTTCAGTGTTAATAAGGCTGTTAAATAAGTCTGATGTATTCCATATGTTATGAGGCAAACTGTTTGGGCTCAGTTCACATTCATATTCTTTATGCAACCGACTCCATGTCCCGTGTCTTTCAGGTAAAGTAAGATTGTTATAACAGTAAATACTTCTATTTGAAAGTCAAACTGAGATCATGACGAAAAACTCAAAAAATCAAAGATGGCGGTTGAAACCAAACCTACGCTGAAACCCCTGGTATAAAGCATAGTATAAAGGAACTCTTACCTTGGAGAGCAGATAGGTACAGTCACCATGGAAAGTGTATGCCTTGTTGTCATAGGTGGTCACATGTGACCCTCCCTCCACAGAGCAGGTTCCTGGGCAGGCCTCACTTTGGCAGCTCCACTGGCCTCCAGCACAAGTGCTGTATGGCAAATTAAATCAGTCGGGTAACTCTACTTTCACATGAACTTACCACAGGAGAAACATTAACCTGTATACAATGGGTTGCTTTTAGCAATATTAAGATAAAACAAAGGGCCAGAATAACGATCCATTTGTAGGAAGGTTCAGGATAGGGAAAAACTGGTGGCTTGACAGGACATCAAATGCTAACATGAGCATCTACAGGCCAAGTTAAATGGAGGGGTGAGGTGTGTATTTAACCGACCCAGTGGCCCAGGGTAAGTATAGCTATGAAACATTGTGGACATTGTTGGGACCCAGTTTTTAAACATTAAAGTCACATCGTCCTTTGAGACGAAATGCCCCCTATGTAGCTTACCATGTCTCACAGCTGCTCGTGTAGGATTCTCCAGGTGCGAAAGCCTTCCCATTGTGCATACAGGAGCACTCACTCACAGGAACGCAGCCGTTCTCTTTTATGTCATCAAGAACGGTTCCTTTGGAGCAAAGAAGTTGCGCATTACACCCCCTGATCCTTGCTGCCGGTAATCACCATGTTCAACGGACTGTTGTATGATCGAACTTTCCATATAGTTATACGTTTGTTGTATAAAGCTTAATGTGAATTTCAAAAGACAACACCGGTTACTGAGCGTGTGCAGTGAGGTATGGGTGTTACCAGGCGGGCAGAAGCAGCCGTCCATGCAGTGGTCCTCACAGAGGGAACTTCTGTCTGGGTTGGAGCAAGTGTCCGCACAGGGGTTTCCACACTCCTGGTACTCCATGTTGAAAGGGCATGGCTTAACTAGGTTGACAGAATGATTTGAGTCAGATCATACTGAAATTATATATTTATAGAACTATAATAATAAAAAACAAATTCCTTGCAATGAGGGCTATGAAGATTGACATTTTAAATATGAATGACTGAATATATGTTAGACAAATGTATTAATTTTGAATCAAGTACATTTTAATACATAGTGAACACAATGTTTTCACTGCAGAGCAAACAGTGAAGGAATGATTAAATAAATAAGTGAACAGGAACTCGTATTTGAGAAATGGTTATTTGGAGCCTATTTGAACAATAGCACAAGATCTTTAAGGGAATCTGCATGTCTTTGGTTTTAAAGTAGACGCAGAAGCAAACGAGACAGAAAAAAAAATGTTTGCAATGTAACTTAAAACGAGAGAGAGGCCAAAGGGTTATCATCTGCAAGCAAAGCACTGGCCTGCTATTCAAGCAGCCTGACTGAAAGGGAGCTACTTGTACCACAATGTCAGGTTTAAATAAACCCATGCTGTTTTCTGAGCAAAGGAACCATATCGAAAGCCATTGTATTTGAATACAATCATTTCGTGTGAGCAAATCAGCATATCAGACTAAACAATAAAAATTTCAACACTTACAGCAAATTTCAGCTCTTACACTTCAATATTAGGCCAAGAACAGTTAATGCTAAACTGAAAAAGGGAATGTATAAATAGATGGCGATGAGGACACATACAGCAGAAGTCAGCCGTCCTCCACTGTTGGGGCTTTCCTCCTGAATGTGCGCACTGGCGGGAATACTCTGTGATGGTGTCACACAAACAGGAGACACTACTGCTGTTGTCACAGTGGCAGAAGTCGGTGATGCAGGCCTTCACAAACATCTGCACGTCCACCACGTTTGCGCAGCTCTTGAAGGCAGGACTGGAGAACAGGTGCTCGCAAACTGTCTTCTGCAGGTTGAGGACAAGCAACGTGAGGAGACAATAACACAACTCTTCTGTGACGAAGATACATTTCAGAAAAATATCTTCAACAAGCAAGAATTTATTACCGAAATATTGGCAGACAGTAATTTGCATGTGGCATCGGGGCTTGGTGTTAGCTCGCTGCAGGAATCCATTGGCCCACTCATTCTCCAAAGAGTTCCATAATCAAGAGGAGTCAATTCATTCCCTTTAGAAATTAAAAAAGGGACAATCATAAGTAGCTGGAATACTTTTTTTCCTGGTTGCTAATGTGTTTGTGGGAGTTGCAATAATGACTCACCATCATGAAAGAACTCTCCATAGAGTGGAATGCCATTAAAGTCACCACAGAGACCACAAGTCTTATTCTTGAATTTCTTGTCCAACTCCACCTATGGAAAGGTACACAGAGGTCAATATAAATAACTTGAACAGAGTACAAAGTGTTTTCATTACGTTTTAGCCTTTGAGTCTTTTAAATAAATATATTATGGCATATATTGTTATATTAATCTAAATGCTGTAGGTCTGTGCTATCTTAGTCATACATGTATAATTCAACAATGTGTAGGTTAGTTGAGTTTGTTCAGTTACACAATGAAATATGACTGCAAAATGGGGGCAGTTTCAGGCTTAAGCTTTGTGTAAAGGGTGGTTAACCTCTTCATATTTACATAGGTGAATGTCCCATTTTGATTTATTGGCATTGTAAAGCAAGTTGTAAACATAACAGAGTAAATAAAAAAAAGAGTTTCACTTCAGGAAAATCATCTGGTTGCTCAAAAACAGGTATTGGTATTGAACTGTTGGCATTCCACATGTTGGACGTTCAAATAAGAATAAGACCGTAAGTGCTTCACTGACATTCGGGTGGCTATAATTATGGTTAACAAGACTACGATGGGGAAAGATAACAATTTAGTTTCAGACCAGGAAGGAGTCAGCTTCGTTCCAAATGGCCACCAGTCCCAGCTTGGCAGTGATCTTGATGTAAGAGGGGGTTCTCTCGATGAGAACTCCTGCTTTGCTGAACGGCAGGGTGACACTGGAAGAGGACAAAGATTAATCTCAGGTGAGAAGGGGAAATACCCTGTTTAAACCTACAACAAGCTCTCTTTAAACACTCTGTTGGTATACACTACAAACTAATGGTATACATATTTTCAATGTCATACATTGCTTATGTATTATGGGTTGAAAATTTGTCTTGTAGTAGTTTCTGCTTTTTGGTCCATCAGAGCTCCTTACAAGATAACTTCATTATTACTTTATTAGGCTTAATGAATGCAGGTGACCATGTGCTAGAGGTACTTAGCGCTTCACCATTCATATTAAAATTTAGATTGTAAATCAAATCATACCATGTGATAAAGCTTGAATAAAACAGAAATCAGATACATCTCTGATACTCCAGGACGAGGGGGTTTCCTTCCCCCTGGCTTACAAGTGTAAGATCTCACCTGTCCCCGTTGACATCGATGGAATTTTTGGAGAGCTGCAGCACCGTCCCATCCAGCTTCATGGTGATGGTGCTGATGGTCGGCTGACCGTTCACCTCCCGGCGTCTCAGCTGGACATCAAAGTCCATGTAGCTGCCCGGGCAGATGGAGGTCAGGACGTAGTTGCAGTCGGAGGGGAGCTGGAAGAAGTCCCCGTCGAAGGTCTTGAAGTGGTAGTACCCCCATGTGCTGCAGACCTGGTCATTGTGTGCGGGGTTCACTGATGGGTCCGAAGGGAGAACAATGCATCGGTCAGCAATGCAGTACTTTATGATAGAAATTCTCAAGTAGATTCCTTCCACTACTTAACATCAGTGAAAGCAGAGCTTATTTATTCCAAGTTGGTGCACCCGAGGAGGACTATAATGATGCCAAAGGATAGGAGCAGATATGACATTTCGAAGACACAAATGAAATATTATTTAACTATTGCACCATATCCAAGTAAGTAATGCTAAATTAGTATGTTTCATAATTATTTATGGTGCAATCATTTTTGTAAAAATATAATAATTCTATAGTTTGATATGCATGTTCATAATAATATATAAAAATGAACATGATTTGCTTCATACAAATTCTAAACACAAATGTTTTATTTTACTGCATAAATGACATGGGTCTCCAGTGAATATGAGAATTTTCATGATACAATCTATTAAGTGGGTCAGATACATTAGAAAAGACATGAACAGTATCCATGTATGAGTAAAAATAAATAAATAAATACAAGCAATTGTCAGATTTCCATTCTGTTCTTTTGTCATATGTCGTCCTTGTCTACATGGACTCATTATTATTTTCAAGGTGCACAATCAACCTTATTTCTTACTCTAACATTATCTGGTAATTTTATGTCTCCATATTGTGGTGGGGAGGCTTTATGATATTACTGAGAACATGAATGCACTGTTCTTACCTGCTGTCATGGGAATCTGGGACATTGGAGGGATGATGTTCACTTTACCAGGTTTTGCTGAAAATAAAATCAAAACCGTATTTGGACCACATTTTCCATTTTGACATAGGAGTGACACATTGTAAATTTAGGGTAATCTCAAAAACTATTTATTTCTATTGCTTCTTCTTCTCCCCTTTCAGGTAATGTAAAAATGCAAGTATTTGTCTTGCTTAAATTATTTATATGGATTTTTTTAAATTCAGCCATTTATATGTCAAGTACATAAAAAAAAATTAATACATTGCCCATTTTCCTGTATTTCATTTATAAATACACACTGACTTACTCATATAATCATTATAAGAATGTTACATATGATGCTGAATTTATCAGTACAACCTCTATCTGCAGTCAAAGTGGAATAAGTAACCAAATATGACATTAAAATAAAAAAAAATAACATGCATATTTGTGAAATTCATATCATACACATTTGCTCTTAAAAGCTTAAGATAAAAGCACAGATTTCTAATATAAAGAAAGAAAACAGATATATTGATCCTTTGAGAGTGCTTACCGTTTTCTGAAGAGGCTAATCCAATAGATAGTGCCAGCCATATTAGAGCCCATGAGGGCTTCTCATTAGGTATCCCCATGGTGGCCTGTGGCTTGAGTACAGGACCTCCACAGGCACTTCGAGTGATGTGCTCAGGTAGGCTCTGGGTTTTTATACTACCTGCACTGAGTAAGTTCCATCATGCATCATCGATCTGCGCAGAAGGTGGGGCTCAAGGGTTAAACTTGGAGTTGTCTCAAAGGCGGCTACGTCACCTACTCCCATTCGCCCTGTCTCATTATAGATCACTGGTCACTGTTATTAGTTTGAAGATGCCGTCAAAACTTAAGATTTTTTTTTTTTTGGAACAGCAATAGAAAGAAAACTCCTAACAACTGTATACCTGTGTTTATTTGATTTATTTATCATATTTTGACTCATGCCAGGTACTTGCATAAATCAGACCAGGTGTGTGGCAGGAGGAAAGATTAATTGCTTATATTATTGTTGGACCTGAGTGGCTGTCAATCTTATCTTGAGTGGTCCCTGCAAACAAAAGTACCAGTAATGCCTTTGACTCAGTAAGAATGAAAATGGTGTGTGCTTTTGTTCATTATTATGTTTATATCAGAAATTTAAAAGTCATTTCCTTTGTTGTAATTGTTTGAGGTCTTTGTGATTGCGCTGTATTTTTGTGCGTAGTTCCACCATCCCACATTAATCATCATTTGCATTACCATATATGGGTAATGAACAAAGGCTTACATTCAAGTCCATCCCTCTCAGCCTGCGGCAACATTAGGTATTTCTGGAAACAAACATCTAAACAGTAATTTTGGGCCTGAAACAGAAACAGGGAAAAGCATTTGTCCGATTATTATATTTGTTATATATTTGCGTAATCTTTAACTAACAGTTAGAAGCAAGGAAGTCTTCACAGGACAACATATTTGCTGTATGCTTTGGTTGTGTAATACAGATTTGAAGTTTCATGTCCAACTCCTAGTAACATGAATAAGCATGTCTGATGAAATGTAATATTGGTATATTTTAATAATACATAAGAAACAAGAAGCTAGAATCACTGACTTTTACCAAATTGTGGTTTATACATGCAAATGTACAATATTCATTAATGCATTAACATGTTATTCAAATCACAGTTTGTAGAATTTAGAATCTAAACAGTCATGAGTAATTAAGTCAGGCATCCATAGGCAAATCTTCCCTGTGTTACTGAGTGCTTTTCATTGACTAACAAAACATAAGAGGTAATAGCTTTCTGTTTCCAATTCCTTCATTATCGTCCTACCCCTTACATCAAATGAAAAGGCTGGCCAGAGAACAAAGACGTAAGGCTGATTAATTACAAAACAGTGAAGTTGTTTTCCCATGACATTGAAATAATAATTAGCCGTTGCTACTAATTCAGCTTTGCTCACATGTGCGTCTATATTTATGTTACTCATACACAGGTGCACCTTGGTGGGCAGTGGTATGGGCATAATGACAGATGTGCGTCAGTAGTATGGGGATAGTTTCAGGATTAAGATCCTGGTATTCCAGAAAACATATATGTCTAAAAATAATCACTGTTTCAGATTTGCTTTCGGCCAGATGTTAGTTTGAAATTCAGATTCTCTGAAGTAAAGGAAAGGTTCTCTCTAGCACCTGCTGTCGGAACCCATAAAGGTTCCACTTAGATACGGATATCATCATGGGGTTCATTACATAACCTTCAGAATAAGGTTGCATTGAGAACCCTTGAGCGAAATTCATAGAAAAGAGGTTCCTTAAGGGTTCCTTGATCGACCCGTTCAGGGAGCCCTTAAAGGTTATTATTTTATAGGAGCTGGAAATGAGAGAGAATCTGCCAATGGGTTGAAATAATCATGGACATGATGAGAAAAACCTGCCTGTATGTTACACAACGGCAGTGTTGTCTTGTCAAGATTAAAACGGGCTATTCAAACCCCTGAAGAGTGGCAGCACGGATTAAATACAATTCAAAGCTTCCAACATTATGGACAGAGGCGGGAAGACAGCTCCTCGGGTCACAGACCAGCAACCCAGCACCCACTGAATTAGGAACCAAACCCTACGGAATGATTGCAAGTCAATGGGGAGGAGATGCTCAAGTGGGTGGTGAACTCCCCCCCCCCATTGGGATGGACAGCTTCATCACATCCATGTGACTTTACTCCGTGTGGCACCCAAAGGTTTGATTCTATAACCCACACAAACACACACATGCACACACAAACTGTATATGCATACCCTTTTATAACCCCTTCAGTTTATTTTGTGGTACAACTTTTTTACCTTTTAAGATTGAGGAAATTTGACGGAGTTAGCTTTTGTTTCAAAAGGGAAGGTTTTGTAACCCCTGAGTGAGTAATTTTAGTGGATAATTTCCTTCTCCTGGGGAAACACAGAATGTTATCAAAATGGTGATTTATAACATCTTGAGCAATGTCAACAGGGCCACCTTTTTCGCTTTGATCAACATTCTCGCCAATTTTACAAGGGATTTTACCCGCTGAACCCCACATCCTCATTCCATTCAAACTGTTCCAGGCACTCAAAAGGCAAATCAGTCTGTAGAAATACACAGATATTTGTAATTCCTTTGTGAGTGAGCTTTCTTTTCAGCCTTACCCTTCATCAAAAACCAAATCTGATTCAAATCTACAAAGAGCATTTTTACTGCAGCTAATGTTACAATACACATACAATGGGTCCATAAACTCCACTCTCGCTGCCCCTTTTCAAGAAAAGCAAAGAGAAACTGAAACACTTATTCTGTGATAAAATACAAATCCAACTTTTAATAGTTTACTTAAAGCCAAGACAGAATCTCCCCCGATAAACAGTAGAATCATCAGAAGTGATACACTATTACACTATTTACGGTTTGCACAAATGACCTATATTGACCTAAAAGTACACAAAAATGCACAATCAAACATTTTACAAAGGAATTACACAGCAGACTTGTTTAAAGGCATAAAAACATTTTATTTCAAGTATATAAAATGGCAAGTGATTTCACAATTGGTGATTCATGAGTATTGTCCAGAATGATCAATAGAACGAATACATGCCATCATAAAACAAGCATTATTAATGCGTAAAATGCTTTTTGCAGATTGACTGCTGCTTTGTAATTTTTCAGAGAAAATGAAATTATAGTTATCAAAATTACCCTGGGGTTGGTTGTCTTTATGGGGAATTCCTGTATGTAATGGATGAGGAAGTTATTGAATTCATTCAACATTTCCAGACATTGAATTTCATTTACAGTTTTTCTTGTGCTTGGGCTTGCGTTATTTGTGAGGTTTTTTATTTAATCTATCTCTCACTATTCTATTAGGTAATATTTTGCCACAGTGTATTGCAGTTACTTCACCTCATAATTTAAAGTTTTTCGATGTCCTAGCAAAATTTTTTTTTTTCCTCATTACCTGATGGATATTTTCACTCAACCATAGTTTGCCCCTTTTTTCTTCAGAAGTTTTCTTGAAAACGACCGATCAAGGACATTAATCCATTACAGCATAGATGTGGTTCAATATCGACATCTACTCAGCCATGATGTGTCAAGTGTGTCTGGTAAAGAATCTTGACACACAATTCCAGCCTCCCTGTGCCATCTCTCGAACGACAGCTAACGGTTGACACAGGTCGGCTCCCATTCTTTAAATACAGCAAAGATTTGATGGAAAGTTTCACTTATTTAGATGGTCCTGCTGGGTAGTAGTGAGTACAGAGGAAGCAAGAATACCCAGTGGAAACATTAAAAACCGATTTTTTTGGCTAAGTAGGTTACGGTCCCGGAAATACAGCTGTTTACTGTTGCTATGCCGTTCCAGTGAGCCCACTCGGTAACTTTTGGGTGTGGATTGCAGGCACTGTGCATATTTATCTTGCCCTTTCTTTATCAAATATTTACAACTCTACCTCAAAAATAAATATGAATACTGATATTACAAAATTTTGTGATTGTCTTTCTCATGCAAACAGGAAATTTAGGAATAAAGATATAAGGATGATCACTTATTCCATTTTTGTATTTCTTCAGACAGGAATAAACTGTAGAAAAATTCAGCATCTTGAGCCATCCGTTAATTGTGAGTGTGGATTTCAGGTTGACTCTCCTAGCTGATGTGAATCAAGGCTCACTGGTGTAGAGTAAGATTTCTTAGTGGGTTTACACCTCAACCTTTTTTTGATCATAATCCAACAAATTAGATGCTAATGGTTCTGAGACACTTGCTATTTCATTTTGAAATTCTTTCCCACATAAAAACTGTATTTATTTTACAATAATCTGATTTGAATATGTAGTTGAGAGGAACTATCAATCTTCAAAACAACAAAGCACTCAGTTGAGGCATTGAGACACAAACATTTATTTCATTTTAGAATATTAAAAGTAAAAATATTATTAAATAATATTACTGGCTCTTTGAATGATTTTGTGAATTCTCAGTAAAAGGGGAGACATCCTTTGAATATACTAAGTTGAAGCTTGACATACTTATGGAGAAATGAGAAGTGATCTTATTTGGTCTTTGACTCTGATCAAATGTGCCTCTTTCGTGCTTCAACCAAGGCATACTGGTGACAACTAATTTAAAAGTGGAGATACATTACATTTATAGAACCTAAATACATATTCCACGAACAAAATCTGAATATTTTTACGACTGATGTCACATGCACTGGGCAGTTACAGTAAGGCCGCCAACTGAGAAGGCCTTGCCGGTTTCAGACTGAGGCAGCTGTCATTTTACCATAAGCGCCCACGCTATTTAAATAGCAAATGAACTTCCACCCATTTGGGACGTGTTGGCCTCAATATGAAGTGTGGTCAGGTGCATTGTTAGACGAATTGCTATTTTGAATGCAACAAAAAGTGATTGTGATTAGACTAACAAAAACCATGTCCAAAGGCATGTCTCAGTGGTGTATTGTTATTTTAAGGGTCCACATAGGTGGGTATACATTGCAGGTGCTCCCTGGTTGTTGTGTGTGTACAAAAATGAATAAAATGCAAAGATTAAAACATGAAAAGTTATTGTTGTGTACATAAACTATTTAAAAACATATAATGGTTAATTGTAATATTGATCAGAATTAGTCATGCAAATGATGACTGAAACCGACTTGTCAGGCCAATACAAATCAGGATCTAAGCAGATTTGTCAGGTTGAGTTTCACCAACGAAAAATCTGACAAGCTTATGGGTCACACGTCTGGACCCTTTTTAAATTACTTTTGAGCCACATCACTGCAGCACCAGTTATGCTGAATGAAACATCGCTCGTGGCTCATCAGTCCCTCAGAAAAGGCAGGTGTCATAAAGGGAGACGGTGAAAAAAAATTGGATTGCTGCCTGTTACACCCAAACCAAACGTAAGACCAAGCACTATGACAACCGCTAAGATCAGATTAGTTCAAACAGAGCCCCTAATGTTTTAAAAACATGACAGAACATTTTTGGGCTCCCTATTCAGCCCTAAGCCCCCTGAATCATTCAAGACTTACCTCTTTATTGTTCCGGTCTGGTCTGGTCTGGTCTGGTCTGGTCATCCGACTTTCTTCTCAGGTGCACCATCTCCACATGCATTTAAATTCCATTGACAAGTAATGTCCAAAATAATTTAATGTCCATTTAATGTCCATACTAATTTAAAATGAGCAGTGGATTTACTCCAGTCAATATAGTCGTGCTGCATTAACTTTCTGGAAAATGTAATAACTGCTGAGTAATGGTATAATTATTATGTTATAACAGAAAAGTAATTCATTGAAAGGGTATTTAAGACTTGATAAAAATGATTACTATATCAGGATTTTTTAATGCTATCAGTTACCAATTTAATAACATTACCTGGCGTTGTACTACGGTATCCAGTTTTGTTATGGATATCATTGAAAACAATATTATTCCAATTTATTGCATAGTCTGGTGTTATTACATTATCAGTTGCCACCTGGCATTTTGTATTTTACTTCCTCTTTTTCTGAATTCAAAATAAGTCAAATGCAGGGACCACAATGGAAAAAAATATTGATGGTTTTGAAAAACTAAAAAGACGACAAAAAATGGGCTCCATACTTGAAAGAGTTAACACATTAAACCTGCTCTAGTCGATGCGAAGTGGCAATAATTAATTATAGATTCGGTCAAAGGCGACGGTCATAAGTGACCCAAAATTTTTGAGGTTGAGATTGGTCAGCAGAATGTGGAAATGCGTCCAGGGGATATTCTGCATGGATAACAGGGAGTTTTTTTTTCACAGAACCATGTGAACATGCCAATGAATAAGAATCATGTAGAGACCCAAGGGGGTGTTCAAGACCCACCTCATAGGTTTTGAAAAGAAAATAAATAAATAACAAATACAGATGGACATATCAGCCTATGCTTGTAATTACACACTCTTAATATATTATGTTTTTCCTGTAGTCAAACCAATCACTTACCAATGAGGTACGACGTGAGAGTAATACAAAGTGTGTCATATTTTAATCTGAATACCAGAATGATAAATGAGTGATATCTGTCCTTCCATGAAAGGTAAAATTTGCATTTCATAATCCAAGGCAAAATGTTGACAGAGGTAATTCTCTATTTGTTTAAATGTGTGGTAAGATCAAGATCAATTTGTTGTGCAGATTATGTGTGTTGATCTTCCCAACTGTGCTGACTCACCCGTGGCTCAGATCTGAGAGCAAATAAAATTTTAAAAAATGTTTTCCTGCTCGGAATGTAAAAATCCCTCAGATATCCACTGAATACAAAACGTGTGCCAACCCAGCATGGTCAAATACATTGTACTGATTTGGGAAGAACTGATACTGAATTCTTTACTGTCGGTACTTCAGATCATGGTTTCTGATTTTTTCCTATCGTTCTAAACTATGTGAAGTTTACGTCAATGGCAGGATGACATACAAATGTGACACATTAACAGGAGAGTTTCAAATTATTTGAAAGTTGTTGTCTCCATAATAATTTTAAGGATATTGCACAGTTTGACTAGATATATTATGGGAAAATTAGGATGGATTAGCAATGAATCAGTTTGAAGGGTAATATCATGGTAAAGGAGCCCTCAGACTCAGAGGTGGATGGTTCAATTCCCAGATAAGGCACTGCTGGCGTACCCTTAACCATGGTACCTATCCTAAATAACTTCAATGAAATATCAAGCTGTAGAAATCTGTGCAGTGGGTGAACTATAGGTTACTCTAGATAAGGGGATTATCTACAGTCAGGCCCATAAGTATTTTGACACCCCAAGAATAAGCAGGAGCTGAAGACAGCTGCAGTAGAGGCCTGGCAGAGCATCTGGTGATGTCTGTGGGTTCCATACTTCAGGCAGTCATTGACTGCAAAGGATTTGCAACCAAGTATTAAAACCGATGGTTTAATTGATAATTATGTTAGTTTGTTCAATTACTTTTGAGCCCTTAAAATTGGGGGACTATTTATATAAATGGTCGTAATGGTTCGTACAGTATATTTGAAAAAACCCTTAAATTAAGGCTGACAATCTACACAATCTACACTTCAAGCACATCTTCAAATCCATCAAATCCACTGTGGTGGCATATAGAGCCAAAATGATGATAATTGTATCACTGTCCAAACACCTATGGACCTGACTGTATATGGCACCAGATGGTGGGCTACAGAGTGAAAATCACCAGCAGGTGAACGAATAAGAATTAAAGAACATGACCACTAGACTATTCTCGATTCTAATTTACTCAAGATGTTCTGCCAATCAGATGACCCCACTCAAATATGTTAGCATTCCAGATTGGTAGGCAAGTAAAATAAGGGAAGAAAACATGTGCCATAGTCAGGCAGAGTACCTCTTTGGCCTTAAAGGTCAGATAACTGAGTCGAGTAATTTACTAATAACAATGGAAAAAGGTTTCAAGACACCGAAAGCCTATTCGTGGTGCACCTGTGAGCTGTGCATGTTATTGATTATGATATTTGTAATGGGTGGTTGAGTCCTGGCCATGCTGGACGTGAATTTATTGAATTTAGCTTTTGTTTTTGATTTAAAACTGTGAAATACTTAGCAAATTCTTTAAAACTCTAAAAATAACCAACTGTTACAATGTTTGTGGTGTCTGTAATGTTAAAAGCCTACGTTTTGAGTCTGCTTTCCTAATCTTCAGATGATTACATTCTGCTCGTAAACTGATTGGAGTTCATAGCATGGGTGTACTTTTGTTTGAACCCTTTTATTCAGATAGTTGATTGCTCATAGGGTTCAGTGCAAAAGGTGTAACATAATCTGCGTTGGGCAGGAGATACACCCTATACACATGTGTCTGTTTGCATTCCATCTGATCACTGATGGTTAAATTCACCACCCAAGCCGTTGTGTACTTCTTCCACACCTTCATATGATCACAAAAAGATAAACTTGAAAACAACATATGACAACATGAAAATATGAGTGTTGAAAACTGTTCATGCAGTTTCATTCATTTATGGCTACTTTGTGTGTTTTCAGTTTACATTTGTTCAGTTAGTCACCTTTCATTTGAAAATGGTTCTTTCACATAAAGATTCATGGCTTTCAAGTGTCACATGTTAAAGAGGTATCTCATGCTCTGGCTTGCCACTTGAATTAAATGAAAAACATCATTACAGAATCAGTAATCTCTGATAGTAGACTCCGCTTCTTCATAAATTAAAACAGCAAATTTATCTGTTTATTATTTAACACACAGGACTGAGGGTGTGTCCCTAAACTTTCTCCATCTCACCTATCACTCCACTACCACCACGAATCCAGATGGAAAAATGCCATATGGTCCACCTCTAAACTAATTTACCAAACAATCCACTTCAAACAATTCTCAAGAAAACGTTTCTTCCCTGATCATGATATCCAAGTACACAAGCTACTTGAGGGTGAAGTTAATATACTTATGGGACAATGAACAAGTCATTAACTGGCTGAATTGAGTATTAGTAATATTCAAGATGAAAGCTGTTATATAGTGAACAATTACATTAGTTTCTTGTGTTAATATTGACCATTGAGTGATTGAAAATAACAATACTTTTCTACAATACCGTTATCTCTGAATTAATTATTAGGGTTTTAAATCTTTTTTGTTTTGTTTGCTTTCTTTTCCCTTGGCCCAGAATGACATTTGTGAATTAAAATAATAAATCAATATATTCCATTCATATTTCTTTTACGTTTATGAAACATTTCATTGTAGATATGGATACCTCTACAGGGTTCCATGTAAAATCTTAGAGAAGAACCTTCCATCGACATTTCATATTTCTCTCATAAAATACTGTTTGGAAACAAAGCCAAAATACCGGTTTTGCTTTCATACATCTACGTCTTGCCCCCAAGAAATCAAATTTAATCACAGCACTCTTGAACAAGTTCTCATTTCCTAATTTTTCCCTCAAGGTGTTTATTTTTACTTTATGATGTAACGATATAACACTAAATATACAGTATACACTAAATGAAGAGAAAATGTTTAATTCTGAGCAATTTTCCTTTGATGCAAGATTGTGTTTATTTTGAAGACCTGTCAACAAAATGTAACACAAATGTGTATTTTTTAAAATCAAATTAGCTTGTGTAAATAGAGATAGTGGCGTTGAATATTGTTCTAGTAGTTATAAAAAAAAATGTGTCATGCTTGCTCACAATGTAATCTTCTAGAAGCATCCTGGTTTTACACGATCAGCGCATTCACACCTGACCAGACTTACGCGTGACATGCTCCTGGTTTTCAATTCAATATGAAAAAGGTGGGGCGTCTAACAACCTTAAAGCAACTTAGGCAACTTAAAGTGTGTGTGTGTGTGTGTGTGTGTGTGTGTGTGTCAAACTGACTGGACAATCTGTTGTGGAGATAAGCTGCTGGACAAATAAAACTTATCACAGGAAAGGGCTGACTGGGACCTCCCTCGTTCCTTTGTGCTACTGGGCGCGGACTGTTTATCAAGCAGGAGTGTCTGGAATCTCTAAATCAGGGAGCTTGGAAAGAGACTGTCACCAATAAAAAAAACGTTTTTCACCACGCACGGCCTGCCATCAAACAGACTATCCTATCAAGGCTTACACTAGAGCCATGATTATGTAGGGGGAGGGATCTTCAAAAAATCTACGAAAAGGTGCATGCCAGACAACAGGGGAGCCACATGACATTTATCCGCAGCATTCAGCTACGCAAAATTATCCATATGTCTCTACAACACGTCTTAACTATTTTTATTTCAAAGGCTACTTTAAAGGCAATTCTAAAAGTCTTTTGATAGGTTAACAACTTAAGAGTAGACTTTTTAATCATGTTACAAAAAGACAAATAAACATATGAAGAAGAAAAAGCCAAACACACATAATAAAATGTCACTATGATATGGTATTGCTGCCATACTGCTATGAAGCATTTGTAATGGCAAGGATAGGAAGAAAACAAAAAATTGTCAAAATTTTTTTAAAAATTGCGTATTTTGTCAAAATTTTCTATGGTGTTTTTGTACGCACAGACCTATCAGACAAACGCTGAAGTTTGAAGCTGTTTTGCTTGGAGAACATATCAGGCTGTTTTACAAGCATTTTTTTCTGATCAAAATGCAACCAAACCAGCTGATCTCCCACTATCAGCCCTTGTTGCTGGCTTCAGGAAGGGAGTGTTGTACGCATGTCACTCCTCAGGTTCATTTAATGGCTAACCTTGCTTGATTCCACACTGCAGATGCACCAGTAATTACATACTGTCCATGTCTTCAGAAGAATACAAAGCTGCTGGTGCCTGGTCTGACAAGATGTGGCTGCCAGAGAGAAGTAGGCCCCTATCATTCCCTGGTGAGGCTGGGCCAAACACGGACCTCCAGCCATAGCTGGCAATGGCATGACCCAGACTTGAACCCGTAACGACCTAATCAGCTTGCAGGTCCCACAGTCTGAGATAGTACGATAAGAGTGCAAGTTACCTATAAAAGTGAGAATTTCTTAAATAGGAAACAACAGTTGAGGGGCAGGATCATTTCTTTTATAATAAGGCAAACTCTGAAGTCCATACACAATGAGACAAATGATGTCGAAAAAATTAAGTTACACTGTGACTGATAAAGGTGGCTAGCCACAATAGCAGAGAGGAAGATGCAGTCTAGCTAGCTGGCTAATTTAGCCACGAGATTTCTTGAGTATTTAATAACTAGCTGTACCAAGCTGACTTCTTTGACGACTTTTAATATAACATACAGTTTAATAAGCATTAAATGGATTTGACCCGGCTAACAATTTTTGGTTGCCAGAACGTTCGAAAAATCTGGAAAAATACTGCCAGGATGTAAATTCCCTGTTTTCTATATGTTCCTTTAACATTAACGCTGTACCATTATGTCAAACTCCATATGACGTAAATTTTTACCAATGTTCTGCGAACATTTTCTGTTAGCTGGGGAGTTGGATGTCGGACAGGTTCCTTTCTCTTCAATCATGAAGGCCAACGCCTGATATTGGTTGCTATGTAAATAGTTGTCCGGTAGAAAATGGGGCAATTCCTCGCAGTTATCTCGCTTAAAATAATATTATAATCTATTTGGGTTACTGGCATTTTGGTACATGAGTTTAATACCAAATTAATCTGCATTACTGAAACCTGGTTAAGTCATTAATCTTCAGGCAATTCATTGGCAGATTATTTTCAAAGCTCAAAGATGGCTAGACATCAGTGAGCTGATATAATTCTCGCTAAGTTTAATGTCATGCTACTTGTTGCAAAAATACAGCAAGTAAATAAAGAGATATTGAGATGTATCCTCTGTTTCAGGTATCGTTTGAAGCACAATTGTATTGTTGGGCATTTGGGTCAAGCATGGGACAGGTACTGAAAAGAAAACTATTTTGAAAAGCTGTTCATGTATGAGTCTTGGCAATACTATATTTTTGTAGAAAATCACTGCCAGCATTAGTTCCATACAAAGAAAATAACCTTTTCAACCCAGTTACCAAATGTAAGCGGCAGTTTGAAATTTTGTTGATTAAACTGGTAGCTGGTAAAAATGATGATTTCAGATTAGCTAAAATGACACCATCATCATAACTGACCAGCTAGCAATCAGACCAGCTGTTTAGGTAAGGATGTATACCTACGCATCAGCCATGATGCGTAGGTTGACAAATAATTTTTTTAGTTCCACCCCAAATAGCCAATGTTGGGGCCCCAACATACTGGAGCAGCAATAATATCACCTGATTTTGGCTTCGGCTATTTATGTTAGAAATATCTCCAATAAAGCACGAATAAAATGAGGGAAATCAACCAGTCAATTTCATGCATTTATCAATACATAGCCCATTTGGTTGCAAGCTCATTGGACAAATTGGTTGTTTTTTTTTCATTCTATTTTTGAAAAGCTTATAATATAAATTTATTTGAATTGCTTGTGGAGCAAGTTAATTTAAATTGCATGGTGGTCTGCAAATCTTTATACATTGAGCGACAACCCATGTTCAAAAGAGCATTTATGATTTTAGATTTATCAATCAATACCTAGATTTGACAAGCTGAAAATGAGAATAAGAACATTGTAAAAATAGACACATGGGCCTAGGCAAACGAGTTGCGAATCAAAATTTCTCCTTAACTTTTGAAAATGAAAAAGTGTTTATTTTCACTGAGTTTGGTGAGCTCTGCAATCATGAAAATTAACACACCAAACTGTTCTTGTAGTGATAAAGCATCGCACTCTAATTTGTAAGTAAAAATGTCTTGACTTCTTGCCCATGTCCTTATTTGAGATCTTTATTTGGCAGGAAAGCACTTCTCAATAAAACTGTCATGATTCAAAACACTTCCATTGAAATTACTGTTCAATTGGAATGCAATGTTTCACACAGTATATAGGTCTGCAGAGTGTATCACCACGGACATGTGCCAGTTTTCTCTGGAAGAAACTCTGGTGTCCTAGGTAAATATATGTATGTACACAGTATTACTAGCACATTACTTACAAAATATACGTAAGAACATTTATGTACATTAGGACATACCGAATGAGCCATGCAGCAGGATATGCTGACAGTATCATTCCTATTTCTTAGAATTTTACCTTTACAAACCGCAGATTTGGGTGGGAAGTTGGCATTGAAACCCGTGCTTGGTCTTGGAGTGCCGCTGTTTGTTTGCACTTAGTGGCAATTACATGAATTTTATTTTCACCGTCAAAATAAAACTTTACTCAGTCCGTGCGTAGCATGCACTGCTCATTATCGCTCTGTTGCGGTAGTGCTCGGAATAACCGAATTTATGTGGACTATTTTGCAATAATAGGAGGAAAAGAGGCTGCTCAATTACACGGGGATGGGAAACACTCGCGGTCGGTTGAAAAGGCTCTGCGGGCCACCTATTGAAAATCACTGCCGATTATTATTTTTGATAATCAGTATTTGATGCTACAGGTCCACCTAGTGCTGTGCATGGTATTACAGGAGACAAAAATACTCTGCTTTCCCTTGTAAATGCATACATTCTCATTTGCAACAGGGAGATCATTTTGCACAGTTTTAGGATATTTCAAACAGCATGCCTAGATGGAAATGGTGTTCTATCCTCAAAGATTGTTATGTTCTTCTATAAGATGAAGAAATATTTTAAATGGTGGTGTTTTGCTTATGCAAAATCACAGAATACACACACAGCTATTATGCTCCCGATTGACTGTTTCTCTGTCCCACCCACCACTGATGCCTTCACACAATGTATGCATAACAGTGAGGCTGCTGTAACACTGTGTCCAATCTATCTCTACAGCTGTACCACTGTACCACATGACATCATCGCATAAAAGCATTATCACAGGTTTGAGAGGAAAGCAAATAAGCCTGACTTTTCCTGTGTTGAAAAAGAAAAGAAAACAGACCCCCAAGAGTGCAATTAAGAGCTTAAAGCTAGATTAAAAAAGAAAAGCATTTGTTCATTACACTTCCAATTACACACACAGATACTTATAAAATGTTTACAGAACTAATCCCAGCAAATGAAAGTAACACACATAACCACCATCCTCAAAATAGTATTCTTTAAATGACACATTTTGGGAGACAGAAAAATGGTGATACACTGTTTATTTGCCAAAAACCTGGAGTATAATAAAGAGCTGAATGAGCATTCCTTTTCATATCCAAAACAATTCAAACGGATACAGGTACAAGCAGATGACACAGGAAGTGATGACAGCAGCACTGCTGATTGCAAATATTCAATGAAGCACTGCAATCTGTCAGAGAGAGCATGGGCACCCATGTCCTGATGGTATCATATTTCCAGAAACAAACCCTAATCATCACGTATTTTAACCACTTTCTTGGGTGGCCATTTTTTTTAAACCATTTTCAGATCTGTAAACATCTATGCAGTTTCCAGTATCGCTAGTTTCTTAGCTGTCATGCACAGCTTAGGAAATATTGTGAATTCAACAAGCAGAGGATATATGACTATTTTTGTACAGACGGTGTGAATAGGATACGATAATATAACCAATGTTAAGGCTGACAAAGGCTGTCCAAAAACTGATATCCTCACTAACCTGTTTCGAAATATCTTCATTGCCTGTCATCTTGTCAAAAAAAAGGTCTACTATCAGTACACTTCACGATAAATGTTAAATGGGAAAGCAGTATACTGGTATATTACACGATGCTGGACATGCACAATCCATCAGAACTGTAAGCCATTTTGTGAATGACAAAACCAGAGTAATGGCGATATGAACATTGTTTGTGGGCTCACTGTAAATGTACCTGGTCATTAACTGAGCATTTGGAGCGCATAAGGATTCTACATGTGGCCAATGACCACGTCAGCTCGGGTCAGTACAAGACACATTTGGTGCTGAGTAACAGTCTGTGGCATGGACATAGTAGGTATACACCCGTCCTAGGAGCACTTATGTTTTAGTTCCCAGGAAGTAGGCAAGGATTCGTTTATTCTGCACTTTAAAACTTGTTTTGTCTGTAGCTATGATTCTACCAGACTGGTACTACCACCACAGCCATTACAAGTACAAGTAACTAGTTAAGTTTTCCCTATTTTGAATAGAAAAACAGGAAGCGATATTCACAGGCTCTATATCAAGGCACGACTGCCTTACGCTGAGAAAGACCTCCACTCAGTGCTCTTCTGTCATCGTGCGACCTGGCTATGACCACTATTAAACACATTTTCTATTGTTGAGCAACTTAGCCTGTGGTATTGTGACAGTCGAGAGATATATAGTGCTTATATATAGTATATAAGCACTGGGGGACCGCCTATCAGCCCTATTCTGTATAAGCAGGACAGGGACTTGTTGGCTCTAAATTTTCAGGCACTTTATTTTGTCAGTAGCTTACTACTGAAGCAGAGAGATGCAAAATAAAAGTCTTAAAAAAACACAATTCATCCAGTCACATCCCAGTTACTTTGCCAGTTATTGTGTATATATAGACAGAAGCAAGGGCTCAACGGTTTCATCGTTCACAATTCTCTTCCAGAAAAATCCCTTCAGTTAAAGGCACAGACAGTATTATTCTCTTTTTCCTTCGTAATGCTCTGAACACAGAAAAAAACCAAACATTCAATAAAACTTGTAATACATTTGTATGGAAATTCTAACAAAAAGGCACTCGTACACAGTGGTGAGCTGTAGAAGACGGGTATTCAGCAAGGCCACAGGTGGGTTAGGAGGAAGATGGCAGTGACATTTCAGCCCCACAAGTAAAAAAAAATAAAATAAAATAATAAAAATAAAAAAATGTGAGCGGCCGCTTATAATCTCGACAGGCTCTGCACAATCATGGTGCATTATTCCCATTTAGGCATAACTGTGGAGAAAACTTTCCCATATAAATACAGGCAGGGAAAAATTCTTCCAAGGCATTTCTACAAGGCATTCATAGCAAGTACTGCTAGGGTTAGCCTTATCAGTGCAGTGTTCATTGTATCGTACATAAAAAGGACTGACAGGGCTTAGCCCTGTCCTTCCAGAACCTCTTTTTGGATTTTTTTTTTTTTTTTTGCAGTTACACTAAACCAGTCATAAGTCAGCCGTAGTTTCATGAGTTGCGACCTACCTGACTATTTTCTCACTTCAAATGCATAACCTTTAACTAGAAATCCTCAGTTTATATTTTTGAGATTAACAATGGCAGGCAGGAGAACACTGAATTGTCAGTGTAGATAAGTGAGAAAAGACATTTATATTTGAATATATATAATATATATGTATATAGTGGGTGGAAATTGGCTGGACAAGGATTTCATTGTTTTGATCAACATTTGGTGTAGAAGGTGTCATTTGTTTGTGCTGATCTATGTGGCGTCACTGTGAGTGGGTATGGTTGTATCTGCATGTCTCGGTTGGTTGGTTGGTTGGTTGGCTGGCTTGATGTCAAGGGTGTTAAAACTGATCTGAGAGCAGTTCGCAGAGCCGTTGTGAGACTGTGTCCCTGCTGGTTCGTAGTGTTAGCCGGTACATCTGCGAAAACGGACACATTTTATTTGTTTAAGATTTGTCCACCTTTTTGTCTACCTGCATAACTCTACTTAATTTTTATGTGTGTGTAGCATTTTGTAAACTATGTGCTCTACATGCACTGTTATTGTTATTATTATGAAAAGGACAGCAAGTCACATTTTCACAAATACTTTTCACCAATATTCAATCCAAAAACATTTAATATGACTTTACATTCTGGTTGGTAACACACTGAAAATCTTAAAGGATGTTCAACAGTGCTTGGTAATTTTACTATCTAAACTGTTATAGCATTTCATATGTATTTAACCCAGTCCTTCTGCTTAGGGACAAATGGAAGTGTAACTAACAGACTCGAGGAGTACAAGAAGGTTGACAAAGATAAAGAAGGTGAGAAAAGTGGGGAAAGGTGTGGAAGACATAGAGGGGGAGAAATAAAAAACTCACCTGGGCTTGTGTATTGGGTTCCAGCCTGAGTAGGCATCCCACCTGAGTTGTCTTTGTGTGGATTACTCCAGCACCAACGTAATTGGAGGGGTTTGGGTCCACCTGGTCTAGCAGGGCCACACCAAACCCAATGATCTGAAATGTACCATGCAGTCACTATTTCTATGTTGTCGTCCTTGTTTTCCAATTAACAGATTGTCCCAACACATTTTTGGTCATGACATACCTGTGTTGTTTTATTAAGTTTGCATTCATTTGACTATTACTGATTTTTGATGAATTAAAGAATTATTACAATGATGTGCTTATGCATAAGTATGTGACATACTTAAGTCACATGTACTTGGTGCAAAAATACCTTGGGATTCCACAAGCTCTTACATTTGTGAATATTTATGTCTTAAGATCATTCATAACAATGAATGTCGTATGAAAGGCAGGATCCTTCATCAGACCTAGTTTTAAATATGCCCTGAGGAACAGGTGAATAAATCCAGGATAAATTAAACAAATTAAAATGAAATAAAAGGATGCTGAGAGAAAGCAAAAATGATTGTAGAACGGATTCCCAGTTAATTGTCAATAGGCATGTGTAACTCATTCCTCTGCTGTTAATAAAGGAGTAACATTGATTTAAAAAATATACATACATACATATGTATTAGAAACCAAAAGGTACATTAAACCCCGAAAAACATTTTCAATTTTATACCTGTTCTTGAACGAAACAAAGTATAGTGCCTGAACATCCAAAGCTGAGAGAGCAGATGGTGATTAAGTAACCAGACATTAGTTGTGCCATGTTTCACATCCTGAATCAAAATATGGTGATTTTCTAATCAACATTTAGTATACAAAATATCAGTTACATGCATGATACAAGGAAATACAGGTTCAAACAGAAGAACAACTTCGCATTAGTCTCACATATCAGTAATTGAGGCACAATTGTAGGAATAAGCTGAGGACAGGGAATTTCAGGACCCATCAGAACAGAAAACAGTGTTAAAGAGCTTACCTTGGCTTTGGTGACCTCTGTGTCCATGGAATGTTTGGCTTTGAAGATCTTCTGTACCTCCTGCTCAGGGCTGCATGTGTGTTTGTGTGCATGTGTGAGAATGTATATGTGTGTGTGTGTGTGTGTGTGTGTGTGTGTGTGTGTATATTACAAAAAAAGGGGCGGGGTGAAGAGAGGCAAAAAGAGAGAGATTTTACTTTAGTAAGCAAACTTACAAGATGAAATATAAAATCAAATAATGATTCAAATGATTGTGTCAAGGACTCAAACATTAATTTTCCATCCTTGAACAAGAATTGCATATTTCTCAAATATTACCCTGTATTTTATTTTTCTCATACGTAATTCAGCCTAACTGGAGAGTATCTGATGGATGACATACGTTTATTAAATTGTGCATTAGGTTGCATCTTATTCTCTGTAAAGTCAATTCACAACTTATCAACTGTAAAGAACACCGTCATGGCTTTAAAAATATGAAAGGTATGAAGGAAAGGAATTTGAAAATATTGATATAATATTGTGCTTTGAACTTGGAGTGAGATTTGCTGTTAGTTCCAACATCAAGCAATATAATACCTGCAAAATAAATACAAGGGGAGGGGCTCTACCCTCGTGGAGGATTTCTTTGCATCAAAGTCTCCCGACAAACTTGTGTCTCTTACGTGCTCAACTGCTTCCAGCGCTGGAAGAATTCCTGTGATGTCATCTCTGTGGGCTGGAAGAACTTGTTGAGGGTGACTGGGAGCTTGACTGCGATGCTCTGTAAGGTTCCCCCATATCTGAAGGCCCAGCAGACAGCAACCATGAAACCAAAATAAAACCTCTGCCTTTTATGATGTAGCCCATTCCCATTTCTGCATTGCTATCATTATGGTGCTCTGTGGTAAAACAGGAATCTGACATATGTATTTTTTTTTTAATTGAACTCGTATTGAGAACTTTCCTTTCTATTTGGAATAACAGATGGAGTTGAGGGATTTGGATGGAATGCAGCACAAACAAGCAATTTCAGAAACCTCAGTATGTAAAGTACTCAGAACTGCGGTTACATTGACTGCTACAATACAACAACATGACAAAATTATGGTTACAATCACTGCACTGTGGCACCAGGTTTGGAATTGGTCTTGAAGGGAGGCGACCTTCCAAAAACAACAGTCCAAACTGTAAAGTAATCGAGTACAAACTCGATTACTGAAGGTTCACTGCAAGGTTTGAGTTCATATTTTTGCCTGTGCAATGTTTTAGTGTGAGATTCACTACAGAGTGAGTTGTCTCACTGTGGGAAACAAGACTACATGCACACGCACAAAAACAAACCTGAACTGGATGTTGAGCACAGGAGCCTCCATGAAATCAGACACACACTCGATGTTGAGGATCTGTTGGAGTTGGGCGCCCCCCTCCACGGTGGGGTCTGCGGGTTTAGTGTGCACATTAAGCTGTAGGGTACGGATAAGGACTCAGCTCGGGGACCGTGAAATGGACCTTGGGCAGAAACCTTAATCTTATCATTCTCATAGTTATTTACTGCTAACTGAAGACAGGCTATAGTTACAGTGATGGTATTCTGTGTTCTCTCTCTTTGTATTGTATTAGGTTATATTTCCATGCAATTAAGGCACTGTTCTTGGTGCCTAATATTAATGATAAATGGGCCAGTTTAAACAATCTCAGATGAATCTTCAAAAGGAAAACAAGGAAAATGAATCCTGTTAATTATGGAAGCTTATGCTAATACTACCATCACATTAAAAACTGCTTGAAATTATGAGACTCTCTTGTTATTACTTGATAACCACATTTCTCATAATTATGGGATTTAAACTCCTTATCTCATAATTATGCAAACAGCCAGGTATTATGAAATAGAAGGGCCAGAGTCAAGCAAATGCACTGAAATCTCTTTCAGAGTATATGCAATTCAAAAAGAAAGACAAGGAAATGCTATCAATTTTAAAATGAAAAGAACAAACAACATATTTGCTTGTCTGCCACAAAAATATAACACAGCCAAAGAAAATGATGGCAAACCGTAAGTGTTTTGATTGATTTGCAGAAGCTCTTGAAGAGACCAAGTGCATTTGAATGAATCTAAGCCAATATATTTCTATGAGAGTTTATCTGTTTTTGATAATGCTGAAGACAGAAGCGTTCTCTCTAAAAACAGCTAGGTATCCAAGTTATCAAGCTATCCAAGTTATCTAGCCAGCTTTGAGTTATCATTACTACCTAGAGATTTCAATTGGACAATTAATGAATGATTATAAAAGACATGAACTTTTACTAGTGACAAGACCATGACATACAGTTGCAAAGTCATACATTAATAGGTGGAGCTCCATACTACAAATGCCATGGACAAGCGTGAGACTGTAGACCAGCTAGCGATACTGCATGAGACCCCCAGGCAGTTGCCGGCAATTTGGTGGAAGGATATGAGCTTTCAGAGCGTCCTGGCATACGACTGAAGTTGAGAAATTCAGGAACTGCGTAGATGTTTTGTTCCCATAGAAGACATACATGCGACCTGCAACAGAATCTAGTTAAAGCACTGACATTAAACCAGATACAAGCAAACCTCCATAAATAAACCAGCAAGTGAAGACGGTGCTCCACATTAAGTGGTGGATGGACTCTCCCCGAACACGGATATGAACGTGTGGGGCTAATTTACATGAAAATATTAGATTGATGTTTTGCACTCGTATTCCATTCACCTACCCGAGACTCTCACCTAGATTCTGTCTGAATTCAGACTTCAGTCCAATCTGGAGAAGTTGATTTTCAAACAATACACCATTATTCTTACACACAAATCTGTCAAAAGACATAATGTTATTAACACTGTGCAATACAATATTCAGTAAAGAAACATTTTTGCATTGGTTTATCATCATCAGTTTTGGTTCATAAAACCCCGACCAGGCAAGGGATGTGATTGAAAACACAGCTAAACATTTTTAGTGGAAATTAAAAGGTTGATGAGAACTTCCTCTTCAATGGTTATTTTCACGAGGGCTGCATGAAATATCGCATTTTAAAAATATTGTGAATTAATTTATCACGATAAGCATATCGCAATGCATTGCGATAATGTAATTGTTTTAATTTAATAAGCCGACGTGAGATACATCCGCACTGATGATGTCATGCGCAAGACGAGCAGGGAGTAGTGAATCTTGTGTGAAGCAAAGAATCGTTTCACGCCCTAGCTGGCTTGTTGTTGAAATGAGTCGACCTGAGGGTCAGGGTGAGGCACCTGCCGCTGCTGCAAAATGTGATCTGAACTAAGAAGCGCCTGTGTAGCAGTATTTCGGTTTTACACGTGACGACCACGCTCAGAAGTAAAATGCGGTAAAGATGTACAGATCACTGGGAAGTTGGGAGTGATGTATCTTTACTCAGGAAGAAAAGGAAACATGCATATTGGAAATGTCAGTATTTAAGGTTTTAAATATACTTTCAAATAATTGAAGTTTAAATCATTAATTGAAGTTAATTGCATTATTGCATTTTTCTCTCCATATCATTCAGCCCTAATTGTCACTGTGATATTTCAGCATGGTGCTAACCCATTTTGTTTTCCAGTTGACATCTGCTGTATTTTTGCTGGCTTTCATTCTACAAAAGAATAAAGAGGGGACTGGCAGTTGATGTAAACCGTAATTAGATGACAAAGACATTTATGGACCAGATGTTACATCTTCACATCCAGAGAAACTGTTAAATTGTTGCATCCGTAATTGATATGGAATATCAGTGTTGGAGGGCATACCAGCTGTAAGTACGTTCTTCACCAGTTATTGCTGTATTTACTGAATAAATACCAACTTACACAACATTTATAGTGCTAGCTGTTCACATTTCACAAGAAATGCTGTCGTTTATGGCTCTGAACGTTTTTTTTTTTTTTTTTTTTTTTTTTTTTTATTAAGATATTTCCACCAGGGTTTTTTTTTTTTTTTTTTTACTGTACTACTTCTACTCTAGGTCGTGGAAGTAGAGGATTGTTGTGTCCAAGACCAGCCTCAGCACAGAGGTAGATTTCTCTAGACATTAGGCAGAAGCTTACACTGGTAAAAAGGTCTGCTCCTGTCATCAGCATTAATGCAGTTACATGATATGAAAGATTAAAAGAACTTGTAGTTTAATACACGGTAATGGCAGTCATAAAAACTGTTTGAACACTGATGCAGGAGTTTAAATTACAACCTGTTGCCTGGACAACAAGGATACAATAATAACTTTTGGTCTTCATGACAGCTTTTTAAAGGGGAATTTCTGAGATGTGTTATTATAGTCTGATATAAGGGGAGAGGCGGACCTAATTAACACTTCCAAAACCAGACAAAAGAACAAAGATCTCCTTTGTCTTTCTTTTACTGATAATAAAATTTGAAAAGGCAGGGGAGGCCATTTTGTCACGCTGGATTAGATCTATTCAGGTACATTCACACCTAATTCAACTTATAGCCAATAGCCAGCACCTTAAGTGGTTTTTATGACGTAAGGTGGGTATGATAGAATAATCAAATACACAGCTGGGTATTCCTAACCCTTTTGGACAGTGCATTCAGATTGAACAGCCTTTTCAGAAATGTCACATTTTCAATTTTTTATGGATAAAAACACTCGTATCAGCACTTGAGGTGGCCATTAGTTTTTACTCTGGAATGCTTTATTTCATGAATCTGAAATCCTGAGTTAAGCAAACATATGTGGCTAGAGGTAGAGTAGCTTTCCATCATCATTCACAGGTAGAATGAAAGCGATAAAATGTGTGTTATCTACATTCTCATATCCAACTACACTCTAATTCCTTGTTTTTACCCAAATCATTTTCATGTGCGAACAATAGCTCTGTATGTCCCCTTCATGTTTTTAATTTGGCTCGTTGGTTCACTTTTACCATCCAGAAAACAAATCCCCCTTCACCCCTTACCTGGAGAAGTTCTCATCTGCGACTGGCCCTAATTGAGCCCCAGGGGTGGGGGTGGAGTTGTTTTCGGAGAAGACATCAACCAGCAGGCTTCCCGCTGTGGCTGGGGGTGGGGCGGAGTTTTGGGTGGCGGGACTCCCCAGGCTCAGCAGATCGGAGGAGGGCGGGGGCGCTGCCTGAGAGCACAGGGAAACAGGAATGTTCTCTCATGCCTTTTACTGGCACATACACACTTGGTATTCATTCACTCAGGCAAGTCACACAAGGAGCGAGGCAAACAGTAAAACAGGTGGAGCGTACTGTTTTTATCATTTGTTAAGTGGATAGTAGGTTTGTGTGTGCCACTGACTCGAACGTAGGTGTATAAACTACTTTTCATTGGAGCACAGCACTACCTTGCTACTTCACTGACTGACTCACCATGATATTTCATTTTGTTTTGACAATTAGACTGCAACGCACTGGCAAACTAGACATAACAAAAACAAACACTGTGACCTACAGCTGGCCTGACATCCCTCAGTCGGAGCTACTCTTTGACCTTTAATTTCAAAGTTACCAAATGATTGTACAGTAGCATGCAGCTACTTCATGTCTCTAGTTTCATGCAAATACAGTAAGCCTATTAGTTCAATAGAGGTGAGAAGAAAGAAGATGTGCGATGGGGAAAAGTGTTGTGTGGGAGAGCACAGCACAGCACACAGGGTGAAGGTGCAACCTGCAGGAGGGGCCCAGTGGGCAGGACAGTGGGCACCACTGAGGCAGGGGGGGGCAGGGGGGTGAGGGGGGTCTTGAGGAAGGAGGAGGAGGAAATAGGGCGTGGCCGGTTGGTGGGGGCAACACTGGTGCCAGAAGGTCGTCAACTGACGGGGGAGTCTGAAAGCCAAGGCCACACCGTGAGGAAGTGGAGAGAAAAAGGGCAGAAAGAAGCAGTGGTAAACAAAATTAAATGCTGCAGGGACAAGCGAAAAAAAAAAAACATTGTTAGACTTTTTTTTCCAATTTCTTTCAAGATCCATTAAGAATGGGGTTACAATTTTTTTCAGCAGCTTTTTTTTTGCCTGAAAAGATTTTTAAACCAAATTTTACCCCAAAATCCTTCCCCAGGTTTGGATTTTTCCAACTGTGATTGTACACCCCTCTCATCACTGCAACATCCTCTTTCAAACTGGGAGAGTTCAATCTCTTCTGAAAAGCATCCTACCAGCCAAGACTTCCTTTCACTCTGCAGACCGCTTCATGTGCAATGGGCATAGGCTGTCTGAAGGTGACCGATTGACCACAAGAGGCCGCTAGTGTGCACCACAATGCCACCTCCCCTGGAACACCCTATGGCTAATCAAGCACTGCAGGTCTGCACTTACCTCTTCTGGATTTTATTATCAGACCAGGGTCACACCTACATTAGAACAGTGTCTTAACGCCATTAACCATCCAGAAGCCCCTGGATTACATTTCTGAACTCTAATGCTTGGCTAAAATAGTAAAAAAGTTCAAGGATACAGTATAACTCTCCTAAACAAAATGAGGATATCCACAACAGCACTGAAATCATAGGCTATGCTAAGGCGTAAACAGAACTTTATCTGTATCTCACCATGTTCCATTTGTGTGCTGGCATTCAGTGATCCTAGCTCAAGCACTCTGATCTCTGTTACATATTTTATCACTAACATTAAACATTAAACCAAAACCATCTGCCCCCATAACCTGTACTTCATTTGTTCTATGTATGCCCGGCAAACCTTTCTGACTATGTTAACATTCCCCATACCTTTTCACCCTTTGCACTTAGAGATAAATAGGCCGAGATGTATGTACATGGCGAGGTAGGTTATGTACCTTGCCATACAATACCATGCCCAACAAAACAAACACTTGTGAAATGTTCTCAGACTCCAAATCTTGTTAATACCTGGTAATTGTGGGGGCTAAAGAGGTTCAAGTAACAGAATTCACATCACGTTACAAGACATGAACATTTTAAGTGGATACATTTTCAAGTGGATAAACTTGTGGAGCTATGGCGACTGGAAAACTGAATACATTCACAAGTTGGCTTATCGGTCCAAAGGGAGATTCCCACAGCGCAACTTGGATGCAGAGGAACAAAAACACACATAAACTTGTCTGTTAGAGGACTCTGATTAACATACACTCAGCTTTTTCTACAATCTATTCTTAATTATACAGGACTAGATCCCTATTTATTTGTTAATAAAACTCAAAACAAAAAGGAAGCAGGCATGCTACAACACAAGAAAAGTCAACAAAAGGATGATAGTGCTTCATTATTTTGTCTACAGACTCAGACAGGGGAGTTAATGACACTCCTGTCTGTGTCTGTAGACAAAATAAGGCCATGTTAAAGTTAAATATGGCCACAAAGCTGCAGTGAAGCAGATGGGCAAAAGAGATTGGAAATTTGGTAAGGGATATCGCGAAAACAACTATATCAATTTACGTTTCAAAGACTTAACAGTCCTCTTACCTTGATGTTTGTGGTAGTGTTCACTGGCTCCGTGCCTCCATTGATATTTGCATGCTTCTCTTTGCGGCTGTCCTCAATATCGGGCAGTTTGCCTGGGCCCTTCTTTTTCTTCAGTTTAGCCAGGATGGAGGACTCGCGCTCTGGGAATGGGGGCATCTCCTCCAGAACTGTTGCCTTAGGGAGATAAATGTATGATTGCACTGTGAAGGCATTCACGACTTCAAAACTGTGTACGCCAACACATCCTGTGTATGTTTTAATCTGTACCAGTCCTAATTGCAGTCTGGTTTTATATACCATAAATGGCAAACTGAGCAATGACTCGCCTTTGTTAAATGTTAAATATACTTTATGCCTTTCCACATTTCTCCTCAATTTTGAAAACTCAGTCATACTGCACAAGCCAGCCTCATTACTGTAACCTCAGATATCACAATAGGTAAACACAGAAAAGCATGACTTCTTTTCACACCACAGTTCACAAGTTGAGCTCATGTGAGAGTTGAAGGAAGACCATTCATATGCAACTTGTGCCCACAAACTGTAGGCACTCGATTTACCAGCAGGGGTCAGTAACGACCCATTAGAGAGACACCTCTGCTGCCTGTATCCCTCCCAGTCTGGACAATGTTACGGTCAACTTAGATTGCTTGGTAAGAGTGTGATCCACAGTCAATACGAGCACAATAAAGATTTGGAATGAGACTGTGGGGTTCATCTCCACACTGGAACCCTTCCTGAACCGCCCCCACCCCCTCCAGCTCTCACTGGTATATCTACTCAAACTCCCTGTATGGCCAATCAGCAAAGACCGTCAGCAAATATAATCCCCCTGCCCTTCCTTAACCCTATTCCTGTCCTCACATGCAAGTCAGTCACAGCTGCTTTCACTCTCGTCAGTGAAACCATTTACAATACATTTAGCACACTCATTATCCAGAATGGTTTACATTTTTACACACTTGATCTTTGTCCAGGCAAGTGCCTCACTCAACAACAGCAGTGTCCGACATGGGAACCAAAGTAGCAGCCTTTGAGTTTACACGCACAACTCCCTAACCTTTAAATTACAATTGTAATTACATACACGCACACAGTCACATTTCAACACCAGGTATCTCATTTTGGGATGATGACAGATTAAAGTCCTCATGAGTGAGCACTACTGCAGTGCAGTTGGTGTCTCAGCCAAAGAATGTACCTCACACTTCTCGATCCGCCCTCTCATACACCCTTATATGCAAGTACCAGTATATCAGTGCTCGACTATCGTCTTTGTTGGTAACAGTATTTCAATGGCCCAGTCTTTGTTTATTCCTCATATCTATGTCAGTGTGTCAGTGCTGTAGTATGAGTGTGTGTATGTATGTATGTACCAGTATGTCGGTGCTGTAGTGTGTGCGTGTACCAGTTTGTCAGTGCTGTAGTACAAGAATGTGTGTGTGTGCACACGTGTGTGTGTACCAGTATGTCGGTGTCGCAGTATGAGTGAGTGAGTGCGTGTGTGTGTGTACCAGTATGTCGGTGCTGGCGATGCAACTGAGGCGCAGGTACTCCACAGCACGCTGCTGCAGCTCCACATCTGCATTCTTCATCTGGCTGTCGCTGCGCAGGACGTCCTGGATGGTGGTCTTGATCTCAGGGAACAGGTTGATGAACTTGATGTAGGTGGAGAGAAGCAGGGCGCGGGTGGGTACACTGCACAGGTGGAACTTGGAGTGAAGCAGGTTGAACTGGATCAGGGGGCTGTAGTGTCATAGGAAAGGGCAAGGTCACTGCAACTCCACTGTTAAACAACATTCACTTCACAATGATGACTACAATGTAGCGACTGACATTTGTTGACAAATTATACATGAAACATGCTCATGTTTCTTTGGTGGTACACACAAAAGGCAAATAAGTCCTACCCTTGCAGAAGTTCTGAGACATAAAAGCCATGTTTAACAAAAACAACACTATCAACAGGCAAATCACAAAATGAGAGCAAAGCCTACAATTCAATTCAAACACTGGGATTAGTATATCCAGTGTTAGTATATAATGTATGAATAATATTTCAGTACATTAAAGCTCTTTGAGCATATTATAAACTTCTGGTTTAATGCTATTACCATAAAACCTCAGGGCACAGTATTGTTTTGAATTGGATTTTTCTTATTCTAGTTCTTAACATGTTCTGGAATCCAATGATCATGTGATTGCAACTTCAATAATTCTCATTTTTTTCACAGGGGATGAATTTTGGAACTCAGGCCATGTGATTTGCATTGAATAGACCTTTGTTTGAATACACTGTCAAAAGTCTGCAACCTGAAGACCCACCGTTTGCAATGCACCATCAAAACATTCCTGCGGTTTACAGCAGCGGTTTTGCATTAAAGAGAAATTGGATACTGTTGCGTTTGTATTTTTTAATGCGTGCCCTTACCTTGACCGTGGGTCCCCAGCAATCAGGTTTCCAAATTCGCCAAGGATGTACCCCCCAACCTTAAGAAGGTTTTCGTGGCAGGCTGGTGCCTGCAGAGCCTATGGGAGCAGAAATGGCAAAATGGCATTTAAAAAGTGAACAAATAAGCCCCTGACAGTGGACCAGTTCTTCTGGAGATCAGCAGTGGCGGACGCCACACTCGCCTCAAACACAGTCTTCGCAGCGTAGCCCTGCACGTCATCACGGTTGATGACGATCTGGATGACGCGGTACCACACCTCCTCGCTCACGTAATCACCGGCGATGCGAATCAGGTTCAGGATGGTGTCGACGTACCAGGTGTAGTCCACCGCATACTTCTCAGCCAGGATGGCTACTTTTAAAACCTGCAAAATGACAATCATGTCAAAAACCTGAATACTCCACTCAAAGATATCAAGAATATATTTGGATTATGTGTTAACTCAAACGGGGATCCAGAACACAGTACAGACAACACCAAGCTTGAGAACAATGTGTGCGTTCTTAACAATTCGCAAAATTACTCCCATGTCTGCCCCATGTCTGCATTTCGGAGCAGTATGAACCGGAGTTTTGTGTCAAAGCGAAACTCACAATCTCCTCACGAATGGAGTAATCTGCTGTCTCAAGGTAGTTCAGCATTTCTGCCACGATCTGCTGCGCGTTGCTGCGGTCGCACATGGCGTAGAGCAGGTCCACCGCCCTCTGTCTCACGCTCACATCCCTCTCTGTCTGCAGAGATAAAGCACACACACAACTGTCTATGCCCCATACAGAGATCTTTACAGACACACCAAATCTAAATGCAGTATAAAGAGGCTTCTACAAACACATCCAACTGCACTCTACAAAATCCTGTACTATTACATACCGGTAAATAACCTATCACTGTTACTCAATTGGTTAAACAAAAGCATGAAAATATAAACACCTGAACCTCCATTGGCTCATGGTGGCAAAACTGCTGAATGAAAACACAATATTTTGAGGATAACAATGAACTTTTGAAAGTACAAATACAGGCATTTGATATTTCAATTAAATAGTAAGTCCAGGATTTATAATCTCAATGTCTTGGTGAAACAATTTAAGCGTTTACACAGACAGGAAGCCCATCTTTCATTTCTTTCATGATTACTCTCTCTCACAAGAGTCAAGGTTTAGCTCCAAATGTGTTCGATGTCTGTTTTCAGAAATCAGTACATTAAGCCTCGTATTACAGAGCAAGAATGTGTATCTGAAGCGCAGGGTACCTTGAGGGCATTGATAACGGTCTCTATGTGCGTTTTCACAGCCTCGTGGGAGAATTCGGAGCTGGCCAGTGTGCACATGCTCTCTAAGGCCAGGTAGCGCAGGTTGGTCTCACGGTGCTGCAGGAACTGGCCCAGCTGGTTACAGGCTCGAACCAGCAGGGTGGGCTCACTGACAGGGCAACAAGCAAGGGGGAACGTCAGCATAAAAAAATTCACCAGTCATTTCCTCACCTCCCCCACCTTGGCTTTCTAGAGGAACTTACGCCTTTACATGTCCCCCCCCAAGTCTTCTATAAACCACACGTTCTCTAAAACCCTACTTCCCTTCTTCAAGCACAACCACTGCAGAAGTCTTTCAAAAACCCACAGCTACCGCATTTTCTTGAAACGTTCATTTCACTGATTTTGCCCTGCTGTCTCAAGGCGTACATTGTGTGTGTTTATGTTTTAATGTTGGGTTGACCGCTGTGTGTGTACGTGTGCGGAGCTGACCTGTCATGGTGTATGATAAGGCTGATGGCCTCAAACAGCACAGCGTTTTTGGAGTTGGAGTGCTGAATCTTCTTGGACTTGGGCGGCTCCTGGGCCTTGTTGAGGATGGTCTCCAGGCACTCAGTGAGGCGGCCACGGATCGCTGCATCCTCTGGGGTAACACAAGAGAGGCACGCACAACAGTGAGCCCCAGATTTAAAGAGTCAACTTAAAAAGGAGGTTACACTTCTCAGTAACCCCATTGGCAATCATGACAAGCTACAGCTAACTCTTTACAACCTCAGCGTGTTTGTTCCAACTTGAATCAATTCAGCTAGCTTTAGGCACATTTTATGAGATTATATTCCATAATTCAAACATGCCTTTGGGGGACACATTCGCTAAAGCACAGATGAGAAAAGTAAAACAATTAGCATGAACAGTCAGAGAAACTTTAAAGGCTTAATTATGACACAAATGTACCTCCACCAACTTATCCTGAGGCTCTGACAAGACAAGCAACATTTTAAGGAGTACTTAAGTTGAACACTCCCACAATTTGTCTGATTGCTTTTGAAAGTTTTGCCAAGAAAAAGAACACATACAATCATGATGTTATTGTTCCAGGCTGAGCACTTTGTGACTAGATTATGTTGTATATATTATTCAAATATCCCATCATATCAACAGCTACTCCAGTGCTTAAAATAGTCCTATCTTTCAATAAGAACCGCAATGTAACATGAGCACGGGGTATCCGCCTCATTCTAGGAATGCATAACTGATTCAAATCTCTGTCTTATCCTGCATTATAGGCTTGAAAATGCTTTGCTTTCCCCACTGGATTTTGAGTTTCTTTGTTCTTTACTATTGCTAGCCAAGCTACCTTGTTAGCTTTTACGGTTTTAAAGTTTAGCTGCTCAGTGGGGTGGATCCCACCCACTCCTCTTGTACAGGATGAGCATTGGGGAGACATGAGATGTAGGAGGGGGCAGGGACTTACCAGGGGGCGGGTAGCACTGCAGGAGACGCAACAGCTTCACAGATAGCCAGGGGGCCGGGACAAAATAATAGGTGTAATCTTGAAGGTCTGTGGATGCGGAGGTCACGATCTAAGAGATGAGAAAGACACAGTGCTTTAACAAAAGGCAGTGAAGCAGACAGTCCAGATGCAAAATATATATGAAATTATGTCTCCAGTTAACAATTAACAACATTGCACCAGCTATGGCATGGGGTTAGGTCAATGTGGATACAACTGAACAAAATTCAACCAATTCAAAATTGCAGCACGAATACGAGGACATAAATTACTGGATCAATTACCCATCCTGACCCACTAATCGAACACTACTACAAACATCTTCAACAAGATTTGTTTGAATATACTGCAAAGGGATGAAATTGAATAAATCTCAACGTATCGCTGGATGAATTTGAAGATATTAAAAAGGCGGGACCCACCCTGCTGAGTCGAGCCACAGCCAGGGACACGGAGGTCTTGAACTCATCTGGGTTCTTCTGTGCCAGTGTAGTGATCAGACTAGTGGCTGCTGTCACCACCCCCTGCAGGACACAGGCAGCAATGGCAAGATTCAAAGCCATTATTTAAACCATATTAAAGTATTTCTTCCAACAGAATTTAACATATGCCTGGAAATGTACAATCATAATATGTCACAATGAAAAATTTAGGATAACAGTCATAAAATAATTACAAAAAAACATTTCCATTACGGACCTTGTAATAAACACTTCTTTTGAAAGTAAAACATGAAGCTGGTGTAAAGGAAATGAACATCAAGATCTATATCTCAATCCCCTCTATGTCTCTTTAACCTCTGTGTCAAAATTGTGGTTATTCAGATCTCTGTAATTTGATACACAATGTTCTAACTCCTTTTTGTATACTTTTATATAATGTTACTTATATTTGATTTACAATTTAGGAGTTATTGAAACTAATTCTATGTAAAAAAAAAATAATTATATATATATATATATATATATATATATATATATATATATATATATATATATACACTCAATAAAAGTCATGTGGGAGTAGGTTTGCATACCAGGTGCTGGTCGTTCAGCAGGTGAACGACTCGGGAAGTCCACTCCCCCACAGGGACCAGGTCTGGGGAGGTCCGGTAGAGCCGCAGAAGACACAGGGCCGCACTCTGTTTCACACTGTCCATGGTGTCCCTACGGAAAACACCAAACACGTTCAACAACAAATTTATGACTGTTTTTAACTGTCCAGTGTACTGTTAAAGGATGTTGGAATAAAAAAAAAAGTAAAGAAGCACACTCAAAACCACATTAAAAAAAACAAGCGAGTTAAAAAGAAGAACTTCTGCAAACAGTCCAGGTTCTGTTTTCCTTAAATGCCTTGACAAGACTTTTGGAGCAAAATAATTGTTTTAGGGAAGTAGCGGTACTGATGGCTACTTCTCTATATCTCTGTTTCTATTACCAAAGAACTCTATATATGGGACATTCCACACTACATTGCATCACAGGTAATAATGTGTCATTATATTTCCTTTATAGCATCTGAAAACAAATGAAAATATGAAATAAAATGGCTTCTCCCGATTTCAAAATCAGTTCTATACGCTGGTGTACTTCCAGTATGTCCTACCCGGAGCATAACAGTCTATTAGTCACTATTAGCGAACAGCTGGTGACGTCCGAAAGAGCTGACGCTCACCCTGCCACAAGGATATGAGGTATTTCAGCAGCGAAGGCCTCCGCCATCTCCCGGCTGCCCACATTAGCGATGCAGTGCAGGGAGAGGTTCATGAAAGTGGGGTTGCGGCTGGACAGGTCGTTCTTGATGGCGTTGTTAATGAGGCGGATGAGGTCGCTGTTGGAGTTCACCAGCACGGAAATGAACAGATAACCCTGCAGGAAAAAGAGTTCAGGTTTATCAGGGTTAATGATGACCGCGCCGTTTCTCTCAAACACTGCTGTGCTAACCATGCTAAGATTCAACGATAGTGAACGGCAAAACCATGACGCAGCAGAGCTCCTTGTATTTACTGCAAAACAAAAGTACACTGCCCCTACAAAAGGAACCAAAACTCATATAATCTACACATGAAAGAGAAAAATATACAAAAAAAAAAAAAAACAGAGCACCGCTCCTTCAGTGAGTCTGAGGAATGGAAAGTAACAGTTGATCTAATAAGGAAGAGTACTTTTGTATCTCCTTTCATGAGGATATTTATAGCACTGAATGTATATTTTTGCATATGTCGGAGCATGTAAACTGAGTTGCGCAGGGGGAAATGTTGCTCCTCACTGGCAAAGATGAGTTCTAATCCTGCTTTGAATGGGAGCAAAGATTAACATTGGACATCTTATATTCATTTATGTAATTGTAACCCTCCAGCAATGTCTGCAACCTACTAATGCGTCTTTTTGATTAACATGAGTACCCTACTTTTAATGCTACAGGGCTCAAAATCAGGTGAAGGAATTACACATTTAAACCCTAACAGCTGATATATCTCTCGAGTGATGGAAAGAAATAGGAAGGAAACAGAAGAGATGACAAAGACTTCTTGTCAACGATCATGTCTTCCACTCACAATCTGTTTCTCGGTGTACTTGTTGGAGCTGAGCAGGTTCACTGCCTCCATGTGACCGAAGTCGATGTCGTGGCCCAACAGGAAGATGAAGAGCAGCTTACACACATACTTCTTTTTACTGTAGCCATCCAGTGCCTTATCGCCTGCAAAAGGAGAAGACATTATGTTGCTTTAGAAGTAGAAAGGCTAACTGGTCAAAGCATATCACAGTGGCCTTGTGTGAGACTAACCCGGGTTTTAATACACTATTATTATTGTTGTCGTTCACAGGGTTTCGATGCCATTGTCAACTCAAATGTTTAGCGTACTCTAGCTGTGACAACAGACAAGGATGACATTGCCCAGACAACAGTTTGTATCTCTGTATCTGGACAATATAAGGTGATCATACATGCTTCACATATTAATTGTGAAGCAACCCCCTAGCATGCACACGGATGTAACTCATTTGTTATGTGACACTCGTGTTAAACACAGAGGTTGTAATCACATTATATGATTATATTAATTATTTCATTTTAATGTGTCAGTTGTGGAGACCTTACAAGAGGTAGGACAGCAATACATCATAAGTCTCGTTTTGAGTAAACAGAAGGTAGGAAACTATGTAACCGTGCTTACCTTTAAACTTAGAGCGGATATTGGCTAGTTCTTTGTTTATCCTCTTGATCTCTGCTTCCTTACTTTTGCCTGGGAGATACAGATATAGCAAAACCAGCATGAGCACAAAGAAAGCACATAGCAACACTGGTTGCAGAGACTTGTGTTTAAACATCAGCTCAGCCTTTTGTTGTGACAGTATGGTCAGAGAAAGATCCGCAAAAAGCAATACACAACAACATATGCACTTCTGCATCTGTAATTTTAAATTTGCCTTGCATATTCAATTTGATTTGCATAAAATCAAGTAAAGCTCAGGGGTCCTTCTTAAACCAAAGCACACCTGGTAATTCAGCAGGTCTGACCCACCATCTGAACCTCGGTAATATGGTGAGGACACACAGCTCAGGAGGATCCATTGATATACAAAGACAACCCAGGTAGAACCCAGGGTCCCAAGCCTTTGCAGAAAAGGTTCTATATTCATTCATGATATCTCGACCTGTGTTTTTTTTTTTTTTTTTGTATTTTACCATCTCAAGACATAGACTGTTTAATTGTTGTGTCATTTCCAAGTCAGCAATCACACATAATCTCATGGTATACAAGATCATTCATATAACATTTCTAATTGAAACTTGAGGAATGACACCCCACAAAGCACATATCAGTCATTCCTTGCCCATACTTGAAAACTTATGTGAAATCCTACAACATAAGACAACATAATACATATATACTACATGAGTATCAGAGAATGTCAATGCCCACATTAGTTTATAGAGCCTTCTCTGGGTTAAATACTGGGCAGCCTGCTGAAGTGTAGCTGTCTGCGTTTCTTCTGTGCAACGTGCCAACGCCCAATCATGCAGAATCATAAACAAGAGATTTATGCCCTCGGGACCACCGTTCTAACCTAAAATAATTACAATTACTCAAATATAACTTGGATCAAGTGTCTGTCCTCTTCCTTTAGCTCTCCGTAGATGTTACCTACAAACTGCGATCATTTTTAATACTTAATTTAAACGCTTGATTCGATGTTATTGTTTTTGTTAGATCTATGATGCACCAAGGTAGCCCCAACCGTACATGGTTACACTGTATCTATCTACTGGTAATATCAAAACTTTTGTATTTTCCGAGAACACAGAACATCATGTTCGTTTTTGCAAAAGGAATAAAAAAGATTTTTGAAACGTTGAAGCGGTACTTCATACTTTTCATGTTTACAATTCCATGCATCACGTTAGCAATCTCTCAGACCACAGTTTTAACCTGTTGTTCAACAGGTTAAGTAGTGCATGAGTACTCTCAATATTACAGAGACAACAATTTTTATTTCTAGCATTTGCCATCACTCTTCATGATACATTAATAATTTTTACAAGTCAGATTTTAGCAAGTCTTTGCTTATACACGTTACTCAGTCACTTTTAACTTAGAAAATATTTTTGCAATTTTAACCGCTTACAATTTTAAGTAATTTAATATGCTTTTATTTTTGCAATTTTAAGTTCTTGAATATATGTTATTTCTTAAAGTTGATGCAACATCAATTCATTACAAAATCGATATGGTGACTAAATCCATAAAATCCAGACACCTGTCACGCTCATACAAATATAAGTCGATTTAAATTTTCGGTCTATTCAACAGTCCAAAGTCATAACGAATAGGAAAACATTTTATCAGATCAACATTTTCTTATGTCTTAACACTGAAGCCAAATGTTCAATTGCTAAGTCATGTATCGATATGTAAATTAAGACGACTGAAAATGTAGATTAAGTACACAATGACAGTAGAAACATGTATTTCGCAACAACAATTTAGAATACAGCTAATGCTAAGGTGTTTTCACTCCGCGATCTAGCATAGCTCCACACCCAGGCCATGCTAGCAAGCTACTAGCCAACTCCCTTCTAGAAGCAGTACAATTGACATATTATTAGATACGTAGCTAACTTGCATATCGTGTGAACACATCTAGCAATAACTAGCAAGCTAGCCAGTCGAATCAGATTGGTTCCCGACAAGCTAAGTTAGCTCGCTAGCCAGTCATTACTAACTATATAGCGATATGAACTTAAAACTTCACTCAATCTTAGCCTTGGCTAGCAACATGCCAGTTATCGGTGGATGGGCATAGCTAACGCAACCCGGTGCCAAATATGTTACTATGAAATAGCTAAATTAACTTATCTAAACTACAGCGTCTAAAACTACCAGGAAACTTTGTTTTGGTCAGGAGGGAGCGTAACGGGGTGAACTTTACTAGTTTAAGGAGGAAAAAAGTACAGGAAAGAAGCTCTGAAGTCTACATTCATATATCCTATGGTTCCCTGCTAGCTAGCTTAGTAGCAAAGAGTTAGCTACCTAGCTAAAGTAGTTGGCTACTGTCAGCGGGCCTGATTTTCAAGAAGTGTTTAGCAGTTTGCCAGCTAGTATAATTAGTCAGTCGTATATTGTGTGGTAAAATAATATGTGTACGTGTTATATCTGCTTGTCATACTTTGCCAGCCAGCTATTGAGAAAGTTTTTTGTGAAACCTGGTCAGTGAAGCCAGTTCACTCAACGCCTTGCTTGCAGTAAACAAATGACAGTGTCCTTATTGATATGGCTAGTGGTAGCTAGCTACTTACAGTTCCTTATGTCAGAGATGAAGACCGCCAGACCACGCATTCCATCTCCTTTAGAAACCGCCGGCATCGTGCAGCGAATTTGCTACAAAGTCCGATATTTCGATCAGTAGTTGGAAACTACAAACTCGGGTCTCCGCCTGTAAAAAAAAAAAAAAAAAACCAAGGGGAAATTAGAATGAGCGGAGGCGGGCACTCAGTGTATCAGTGAGTTGCTAAAGTGAAAATCCTCACCCTCAACGCCTAAAAGGGCGTATAGTCAGAGCGTAAAGTGTTGTTACACATGAGGAGTGAGTCCGCCTGTGTTAACCCAATGCCCAGATACCACGGTATAACCGAGCAGATAACTCTATGTCCTGACTTGCTCTGTAGGTTTGCATAATTCATAAAAAAAAAAAAAAAATAAATAATCATTAACCTCATCAAAATCGTGTTTCCTACGGAATCAAACTGTGTGTTGCCAGTTTAGGGAAGAGAGCTCAATACAGACAAAACTGTAGATATAAAGCAGTACACAGCAGTAGGCCACTTCATTTTGCATAAACAATTATTTTAGATATTTCTCCATAATCGGCAACGCAATCTTACATTCATTTAAATAGCTCATTGATACTGGTCGTCATCAGAAAGCAACCAAGCTCGTAAAAATCTCTAAAATACTTCATTTTAAATGTTTGCACTTCCACAATGTTTCAGGCATTATCTAATTACAATGATATTGTGCTAAATGAATATCTCAACCTTCACTCCAAAATATGTTCATGGTGCTATGGTTTGTGTGGCAAAAAAATATAATGGTATTTTTTTTCATTCAGATAAATGGATAAAAAAATGTGAGACACATGAATGCTTCCAAATGGATTTCCAGGACCTTCCTGATGTAGACTACCTATCACTTGCCTTAGTTTGAAAGTGCACGACCAAATAAAACGAAACTAATGAAACTAAATGAGTCTAATGTAAAATCATTTAACATGCACGTCGAGCAACAGCTTGCGAATTAATATTATGTGGTTAAATAATGAGACAAGCTTAATATTCTTAGAGGCAATGTGACTAGACAAATTGAACAATGACAAAAGTAAGGCTACTCAGCGGAAATAAGTGAAGTAGCTGGTTAGCGTTACTGTAACAGTTGACGTTAGTTTGCAAAACTGTGCTAAAAAAAGGTACAGGAAGATATTTATACTATTTGTCTCCTACTGTGCTGTGCCGGGTAATGTGGGGTTAATCGTTCCCAGGGGAACGCCCCCATGCATTTCTTCTCTTAACCACCAGATGTCGCTATTGTTTATTTAACCTCTCCCCGACTTGCCACGACTTGTGCACCACCTGAAAATTTTTACTCTCTCATCTCAATTTATACATGTATTTCACCGAAACAATGCTGAGGTTTACTTTTATTATGTTATTTTTATTACTGTTTTTGTGTGGTAATGTAATGACATTTGTGAGGCTATTTTTGTATGTAATTACTAAGCATTTAGAATAAATAAACCCAATATAATAACAACAGGACGGACAAAAATGATACATTTTAAACAACAATATCATTTCTGAAGTAACTATGTTTGGGGCAAAACGCCCATTCTTCATATTGGTGCCCCAGAATCTTCTTGCCCATTTATGGTGGTTAATGCAGAATGTGTATATCAAGAATTATTGATCATTAGGCTTAGCTATGAATATGGTGTGAAATAAAGGGGGGTGGTCACTTGGTTTCTCCCACCTCATGCCTTTTCTTCCACTCTGCTCCAAAATCCCTCACCGCTCACAGAAGGTGAAGGTTGTCGCTCCATCTTCCTTCTCTGTTTTAAAGAATCATTGAATCTTTTTTGATTCTAAAGCATGATAATTAAAAGGTGGTTCTTCCAAAACAGGTCATAGACTTCTCAATACAAATAAAAGAAAGGCATGCATTTGAGAATTTGAGAATGAACTCAGCCTCATAAGGAAACCAAAATGGTACTATACAGGGGTCCATTAACCTTGAATTTTCTGTCATTACCTTTTTTTTTTTTTTAATAAATTGTTGAGGGATAAATCCAAATATCACCTGTCATTTTGAAGGACTGTACTGAAGCTTAAAAACAAATACTTCCTGTCCTCCTTTCTGATTGACCAAACCCAATGTTTTACACATGGCAGTCTTCATGGTCTATCATTATTCTTCCACAAACATATGCAAGAATCTTTGTCGCTGGTCAATTGCATGTGAATCGGCAAGACTGTTGCATGTACAACTGAGTGAGTCACATCTGCAGTGCCATCCATTCTCTCAGATGGGACATTTGACAATGATAACATGCTCACCTGTAGTCAAAATAGTCGGTCTGGACCTCCTGAGCCTTGTGCAAAACACTGAGCTGCACTTGTTTGTAGTACCCTCTGTTGCAATCCTTTCATCGTTCCAGCTTCCCATTCACGAATCTGACATCACCGTGTTTGTCTGAAAAGCTGCTTTGTAAGGGGGGGGGGGGTGTTTTTGCTCTGTTTTTTGTTCTAAACAAGGCATTTGATGTCTAATAGTTTATGGGAGTCAATAATTCCGCCAGGATTGGCTGACAGCCATGACTCCCCCTCACTGATGACTATGCCCGACACCGAAATTTTCAGCCCTTGGGTAACATACCGCAGACAATGTGCTCTTTCTCCTTGCCATAGTTTGTGGCAGCGTTTCCATGAAACTTTGGAAGTGCTTACTACAGTGTTTGTCAGGATTAGCAGAGACAGATAGATACTTTACTTGCAGTGATCCTGATTGTTCTGTCATTGTGCTATAGGTCAGACGAGCTTTGAGCTGCATTTTTCATCTCTGCGCTCCTTAATCTGAGTATATGCCTGGTAAAATGGCGAGCATTTCAGACAGGGAGGGTCCCAATCACGCCCCCGACGAGGCGGACCAGTTCCTCTTTCCATCTGTTTCCCATCAGCCCCATTCTTCAAGAATCTGGTTCTGACCACAGGACCATTGGCTGGATGTTTTTTGGGTGTTTTTGTGGACAGTCCTTAAGTCTGTGATACTGTCATGCTGTGTCTGATCACTCATATCGGCATGTCTGACTCTCACGTGTTCAAAGACGTGAAATCTTTTTTCTTGCTCATCCTCTTTCTGAACTGCACGTGCTCACAATCCATAGGTACCAGCTCGTCTGCTTTACGTAGCATTCTCTAACCATGCAATTCTGTCACTGATCTGTACAGATAGTACACAAAACACAATCATGTGTTTCTATTTTGTAGAAGTAACACACTAATTGTATTTTCAAAATTTAATGCAGCAGTAACTTAAGCATAGATTGTAATCATCAACATTTCATTGAACTTTAATTAAACATAATGTATCATATTGCAATGTCTTAGTATTGCAATACCTGAAATTGAAATACATTCATGACGTAGCCCTCAAACCTGGCATAATGATATGATATTAAAAGCTGAGGGATAACATACTTTTAAATGCAAGAGCTACACCCTAGGGCATCATTGAAAATTGGCTGCTAGAGGGCCGTGACAGCGTAAGGTCAGTACATTGTTTAAAAGATGAATTGCGTTAGCTTTCAGGCAGCTAGCAAATTGTACAGTTACTTCATATTTACAGTTTACCATGCTAATTAATAGTTATCTACAATCCAAGTCATAGGTAGTTGTCAGAGTTGTTAGAGGAGTAAATCATACATGAATACAGCACAGAGTACACTGTTAATGGAAACTTGTGGAAGATCCACAGTGTTGTTTTGCAGTGTATAAACATGGAATATGCAAAGAGCATGAATTTGGATGAAGAGACACACACACACACACACACACACACACACACACACACACACACACACACACACAAACACACACACAGAGATCCAATTGTATTATGGCAGCAATTACACTAAACTGGCTCAAAGTGATGCCAAAATGCTTCTGACACACTCCAGTTCTGACATTTTTGGGATGGGAAGGAGATACTGAGTAATTCACAAAGTAAACTACAATAAAATAATTTTGATCGAGGGTTCGGTGATGGTCAGTCATGCTTGATTGATGCCTGTAAAACAATGCAATAATTTTGTGTGCTAATAAAATCACTTACTAGCCTATAACCATTTGTTGTAAATTTCATTTAAAAAATGAATACTTTCCTCTGATGATGGAGAGCATGTTTAACTTTAACAGACTAATTGTTTATAGGAATTTTATGCCTCTCATGCACTGTACACCGAAACTAGCTCGTTATTTTTCATTTTTTGTTTTTTGCGTACTTCAAGCATGAGATAATCTGAACACATATGAGGTAAAAAGTAAAATATCTTTCCACGTGAAAAAACTTCTCAATTTATGTTTTTCAGAGTTTTTGGGTGATTTTTTTCTGGGATATGCAAATCTCTTATGATGATGACAGAATCTTTTCTTCGTCGTATTGACGTGGCAGCTGAGCTGTGAAACAACGTCCTTATGGAGATGCAGGCTGGTCCTGATGTCATTTACCTCTTGACAAGAGGAAAATTCCCGAATACATAGACCGATCACTTCTTTATGACTAACACAGTGAAAACAGTAGTCTTTGGGGGGGAACAATGGGACGTCTCTTTCCGTTCGCTGAAGTGTTTACGAGGGAGCCACAGTCACCCCGTGTAAGGACGGTAAATTTAGATGAAAGATCTCAGTCTGTGATCAATGAACTCATTTGGTTTCCAAATGTTGGCTGTCACCCTCCCACCCAGAAAAGGTCTGGGGGTATGGGGGGGATAGGGGCAACCAGTACATCTCAATCCAGTCACTGCAGGCTATTGCAATAGAGCAGATTTTTAATTAAAGACTAGATTGATATGCAGAGTGCTCATTCTGATGTAAATACAGGCTGGAAGTGAGTGTGGGAGGGGGAGTAGATACAATTATACAGAATCTTGTCACTGTATCACATAGGGCCAGCTTGCTATAGCCACCATTTTATTGTAGCAGACATTTAATGTGTTTTTTTCCCCTAGCTTTGGAAGTGCTATGACGGGCACATGTTCCATCAAAATGAAGTCTCCTATATTTAAGTGTTGCTATGACATACGCAATACATCAGTGTCATCGTTGCTCATCATTGTATTTGATGCCTGAGTGTACAGCTGGTTCTCACCTCAGAAATCGCCCTCCGCTTAGTTCCAGTGGGCTCCCAGCAGGTGGAGCTCTAATAATCTTGACTTTCCGAAACGGGCATGCTTCATTCCCTTGCAGGGCGCATTGACTGCCTCAGTGCTGGTCCTCCAACCTCCCCGCGGGGGGGAAACGTGTCACAGTGATGCTGTCAGATCCATGGCCAGCCTGTCAGTCTGCCTAGAATCTGATAAGAAGCGACTGATGGTTTACTGTGCTACCCCCACCGAGATGCAGATAAAGAGTGCATCTGTCTGTCATCCCCGCGACTGTTTCCTCCTCCTCCTCCTCCCCCACCCGCCCCAACCACTCCGTGCTGGAACAGTTGAGATGCTAAGTGGAAATGACAACACAGATCACGATCAAACCCTGTTTTCTTGGCAACCTGCACCGGTCGAGCCCCCCTCCTTTGAGCGTAGTTTATGTGTCAGTGGAAATCCTCCTGTTTGCCAAAGAAGATAGGCATGGAGGAAAGAAGTGGGAGTCATGTCACTGGGAGGTTTCAAAGGCGGTCTTGCTGTCATGGGAGGACAAATCCATATGTTTCATCAGCCATACAGAAATAGCAGGGGGGCCACGGGGAAACTTACTGTGCGGAAAGGCACGTACTCACCAGCCCCCCACCATCCCCCTTACCCCTGGAACCAACCCCCCCCCCCCAGCCTGGTTAGGGGGTTAACCTGACATCGCTACTCAATAAAGAAGCTGCACAGACTCATGTAATCAAAGCCCCTTCAGGTCATTTCCTGTGTACGCCTGCTTCTCTATCTAATGTCAACACCATCATAATGAGCCTGGCCCCACGCTGCAGACCTTGAAACGGGAAGAACAACGTTCCAGCTCACTAAAATAACTGTATGACGCCAGAGCGCTTTGACAAACCAGAGCCACTGGAACCTCTCCATAACCATGCCGCTGCTGTTGTCATTGTCGGGCTTGTTTATCTGTTACTCCATCACGACAATAGGAAATAGGCTGAGAGGGGGTACGATATACTTCCTCAAGTTAATGCACATGCTAAGTCATTTGTGCTAATTGACAGTAATGTCAAATGACAGAGCTTATCTACAGTTAAGAATGTCATGGCTCTTTTACATATCGTTGGGCTCAGAATGCCCTTTCATCCAGACCAGAATACTGTAACAGTATCAGTTAACAGTATGTTACAGGTTTTCATCAGGTCTTTTTGTCATGTTCTTACAAAATAACTTACAAACCTATATAGCATGACATAAAATATTAAGCAGAGAAGACAAAAGAAAAATTGTACTGCATGCAGTGTAATCATAGCTACAGTTATACTGACCAGTAACATATATCATACTAAGGTAAACATAGATACTAACGATCATCTATGCTTACTATGAAACACGTTACGCTTCAGAAACATATGAGCTAAAATGAATACGGATACAAATAACCATCTGTAAAAGCAAAATTATTTGTTGCTTACTAGGCCCTTATTGCTGACTGTACATCAAGGTGATGAGTAATGACAAAATGAGCATTTCATTAACATTCAGGACAGGTTTAATTCATCTACCCACACAAGCCCAATACCAAATCCGTTCAAGAAGAACAAAAGTACAGTGAATAGCATTGGAGGAGGTATTCTTGTTCATTTAGCTACCCATCTGTTTCTCATTATTAAGAGGAAGGCATGTCTCTAGAGCTAGCAGATGAGGAAAATATGGAATTTCCATTCCTTTCCATAATGGCATAATGAGCTCCTTAAAAACATATTGAATTAAAAAAGAAAGCTTTAGTTAAAATGATAAGTTTAGCACAGCTCTATGTAGTTGTATATACAAGAAATTATACATATGTTTTTGCTTCTGCGATCGCACCATCACATAAAATTGATGCAGTCGATTTTATATAGTGGTGTTTCTCATTCAGTTGAATATGACAAAGGAACTGTGTCAACAGATAATGTAACAACTAAAAGACTGAAATGTAGTAGGTGTGGACTTGACGAGCACTTGAATTCTGGGAAAACAAGTTTGCTCCAAAAGGAGTTGTGACTGATGGGTCAGTAGGGGGCGCTATCCCTTCTGGACTGAATAGAAATCCACTGCTCCAGCACACTGATAGGGAAATGTGCTGTAGAAGGTGTAGGCCTTTGGATGAGGCATCAACATGTCCTTTGCGGCTATCAAGGGTTTCATGGCACTTTTGAAAAGATTAAGCCCCCGTTAACCTCAGTGTACTTGTTAAACTGCTTCAAAAATTGGCCCTGTACCGAATGATCCTACATCTGATTGGCTGCCAGCCCCGAGCAAACCCCACCCATTTCCTGTCCCAAGGTTGTGACGGTAAAAGGAAATTGATTTCTCAGTTGACTTCCCAGGTAAAATAAATAAGCTGATGATGAAATAAATTTTCCCACCAGATATTGCAATCACTCTTCCTTTATCATGTCATTTATTTTATCATCCATCATGATTAAATAAATGGCAGAATGGAACAGGAGAGGACAACAGAACGGAAAAGGGGATAGGGTCTGGCTGGAAAAGGATGCTCACAGTTACTGGAAAAGGAAGGTTTAAAAAAAAAAAAAAAAAAAAAAGGATAACCTTATATTGAGGACCCCAAAAGACAGTCATGCATGTACCATGACTAAAAAAGTAATCCATTACTTTCAACATGTTGATTATATTCAGACTCTTTCCAACTGGCACATAACACTGTTTCAAAAATGATTTTGACTACTTTCCCGCCAAGTCAGTAAAAAGCGTTACCTCCCAACCGGGGCGTAACCAGTTGCGTGTGGGCATTACCTGGTGAGGCAGCAAGGCGTAATATAGCAGTATGTGGTGTATCGCAATGTTTTTCATGTGGTCATTACCTGGTGAGGCAGCAGGGTGTAATATAGCAGTACGTGGTGTATCGCAATGTAATTTCATGTGGGAATTGCCTGGTGAGGCAGCAGGGCGTAATACAACAGTATGTGGTGTATCGCAGTGTTTTTGTGTGGTCATTACCTGGTGAGGCAGCAAGGCGTAATATAGCAGAATGTGGTGTATCACAGTGTTTTTTGTGTGGTTAGTACCTGGTGAGGCAGCAGGGTATAATATAGCAGTATGTGGTGTATCGCAGTGTTTTTGTGTGGTCATTACCTGGTGAGGCAGCAAGGCGTAATATAGCAGAATGTGGTGTATCACAGTGTTTTTGTGGGGTCATTACCTGGTGAGGCAGCAGGGCGTAATATAGCAGAATGTGGTGTATCACAGTGTTTTTTGTGTGGTTAGTACCTGGTGAGGCAGCAGGGTATAATATAGCAGTATGTGGTGTATCGCAGTGTTTTTCGGCCCGGCTGTAAGCGGCTACAGGTCAGATTAAAATAATCCCTCACAGCTCAGTGCTCAGACACAGCAAATCCCTGATTGATGGGAACAGAACTGGGACAAACAGACACAGGGAGGTTCACACCCGAGACACCAGGCTCAACACTTGATCGTAGTGGCGGCGGTGATTCGAACACTTCCCTCATGTGCAGTCACACTCACACACACGCAATCACATTTGCAGGTACACACATGGCAGAAAGAACAGACGAACAATGGCAGACGCTGCACTGCAGGCAAGACAGCCGACACAATATACAGTCAGACAATAGACAAAAACCAGGGTCACAACCTCGTGGTGATGCAAACCTAGTTTAAGTGAGAGCTTGAGATGTTTATTATCCTGCATGGAGGCATGAGAGAATAATTACTTCATCTTTTCATGTCCCCATGAAAGAAGGCAGTCTATCAACAGACACGATGGTTTATAAACTACGCACCTAACTAAACTGTTTTGAGCTGAATAAATGCATGTTGTATACCCATTCAGTTTTTTATGCCTGAGTGCATAGCTTGTACTACTTTGATCATAGGAGATAAATAATTCCAAAATAGGACAAAATGCACTCATTTTGGTGTTTAGTGTCGATGGTGTCTTGGCAGTACACAAGTAGTAGCAATCTCAAGATGACAGGAGAGTGAAAGGAAAATGGAACATAGGGACCGTTTTGAAAAGAAACTGAAAAAGGAAACTGGTTGAAGTTATTCAATGACTAGTAGTATTATGGTGAAAAACATATCTCAAAGAATAGTCATGACAATGGGAATTATTCTGACCACGATTCATAAGTGAGAATCCAGTTGCTACTTCCTTCTTTGAATTAACTTCAACCATAAATTGGACTGCGTTTTTGGAAGTGACCCAGGAAATCTAAAAAGCGTGAAACTGTGGCTGCAGTTTTGCTCACTCCTAGTTACTGTTGTCGTAAGCATATTACGTGAAATTGAGGATATTGAATACTGCTTTTTATAGAGCACCTGTTTCAATATCCCTACTGTCTACACAGCAGTGAGCTCCGGATGCTACTCCAGCGTTGCTGGGCACAGGAAGAAACCTTTTGAATGCTCCTTTAATGGTAAATGAAGCACCATGACTGGGTTTGAATTATATTGAATGTTTTGTTACAGAAATGTAATTTAAAACCAGTGTTAGTTCAGTCACCATCTTTGACAACCTAAAGCCTTTTCCGGATGCAGTCTGCAAGTCATAACAAAGCATTTTTTTGGTCGTGTATATTGAACGATGGAAATGAATTGGATTTCGAACCTGCAACTTGCAAGGGAGATTTTCTTTTTCCCGTTCTCCAGCTTGAAAGTAAACCTAACTAGCTTCCTCTGTAACAGATGATATGAAATAAATAGTGAAAGAATAGGTTTGTGCATTGTCATGTGGTTTCCTTGGTAGCGCCATGGAAGGAGGGAGGTGTTTGTATTTTTAATGAAATGCGTGAGCACCGCATACCTGATAGAGGGAGCTTCATCTCAATAGCGGCTGAGAGCTCTTCACAGACGGCCACACAAAGGGAAGCTCTCCACCTGCGAAAGCAGCATAACTGGAAATATACGGCCCTGATTACTATGCGGCCGTCTGTCCACCGAAGCCCAAGAGAAACCATCGCATGTCCGCCGATAGCCTATAAAAATCATCACAGTGAGACCATCGGATGTCCATGTCCATGTCTTGTAGAAAACCTCAACATATCCACCAAAGACCACATACAACTTCAAGAAAAACCACAAATTAAATTAAATTTTTAAAAAGTGAAAATTGACCCTGGAAAGTTACAAAATGTATGAAGAATGGAATTATATTTCGTGAGCAATTTTAGTTTAATCATTTCCTTTTCTATGGTGCCATTTTTAGCATAAGTATATAAATGTAAAAGTGAAGATATTGGCTGATTCTCATATCAATTGTATAAAAAGCCAAATGTGCTGCTTATTTAAATGTGACCGTTGAAGAAATATCTTGTAAAGCAACTTCACAAATGAAATAAATGTGTTGCCGTCAAAAGGTTTTTTTTTTTAATTCAGTTTCCTTGTGAAAATATTTTGTAATCTCTATGTCTTAATGTAACATTGCTAATTATATGGAGTTGGAATAAATAGAAGATGAATAGACTCGTCACAGGTCTGACGTTCTGAAGGGTATGGCAGCAAAATTGGAGCGGGGTGAAAACACTGATGCTCCACCTTTTTGAAAGCCCACTCAATGCTCCACCCAAATGTATTCTATTCCACTGCCTGCTCCAATTCCACTCATATGCTTTCGGCTGAAAGACCACATTGGTGGGACAACAACTGGCTTAACTTCACTAGGATATAATAGTGGGTACATTTATTTATTCATTGATTTGACAGTGTTTTTTTCTGAGCTGTCTTGGTGTAATAATCACCCTATTTTTCCATAATGTTTTTTTGTCTGAATTTAAATAACATTTAAACACATTTTAAAAAACTTCTTGCAGGCTGCTGGTGTATCTCATTGTTTTATTCCCAATAATGCAAGAAGGGTTGGTACAAAGTATATTTTAATGGTACTTTCAGGTCACATGAGGGTGGAGAATTTCAGCTTGGCCTTGCTGACCTCGCAGGTCCATCTCCAGCTCTCAGAGTGACCAAGTCCCTGATGGTAGACGTTCCCTTTTGTACAATAGCGGCTTTTTAAGTTACAGTCATCAATTTCATCACTGTTTAATGGCCACTCCAGTCCAACCAGGCGCTATCAAGTATGCAAAGCTTAGTATATGCAAACTCAGTGCTCCTCTGGTGACATAGGAGGAAAGTAACTGGTGCGTGGAAAGAGGCGTCTTGTGAAATGGAATCCCATGTTCATGGCTTCCTCTTCCTGAGTTGGTGAGAGAGGGTCTGGTTTGGTTAAGGGGGGCCGGGGCAGGGGGCCAATACTTCTTAGAGATTTACATAAACTAAGTACATTGTCATCTATTACCCATTCCATTGGTCCTTTGCAGTTAGTACCAGGCTTGATAGTTTTCTGACTTCTCAAGAACTGTGTTCCTAAATTTACTCAAGTTATCGTGATGATTAAATTAGCTCATCCTGCAGCTACCTGAAAACCCCAAATCCCATAAAACGATAAATAAAAATAAGTGATTCTGGGGGTGAAATACCACTGTTGCAGTGTATTTTATTTTATTTTTTACATTTTGAGCATGGTGTTAGATGAGATTTGAGGCACACATTTTCACTTTTGTTGAAGACAGACCCTGGAATTCAGAATCAATGAGATTCTGCAGTGTCGGAGGCTTTTGTCTTATGTGTCTTCACATAGGAGAAAAAATAGGTCACTCATTAGTCCCTCCTCATCTTAAGAGTTTGCCACTGAGCTGAAACATTCTGATCTTGTTTCTCAGGTGAAAAACAAAGGCTAATGACAGCCATGTTGAAGCAGGTATTTTGAAACTGACATTTGGGTGGCTCTTGTTTTATGTATTCGCTCACTCGTCAGACACAATATCATCATCGTCATCACCGTCATTGTCATCACAGTAGCGTAAAAACATATTTATGGTAAATGCCACCTCCTCCACCGGTGATATTGGTTTTATTTTTGTACATTGCTCAACAGGTTACCCGAGGAAGCTCCTTAAAATAGTATCTGTCTATTTCATACTTCTGTCTATGAAGTATATTGCATGTGAACGGTGGGAGAAGAGTCATTGTTTGTGGGGGTATTATTGGTGTAGTTATTGGCTGAAGTCTGTACCTGGTTTTACTGTAATCTCTCCTTGGTTATCCATAATGAATCCTAGGTTAGCTCTCCTATCTCATGGGCTATCTGTAATCTGTAATTTTTTTTTTTATTTCCTCTCAAAGTGGCTCTTGGCAACAGCCAGCCTATATTTTGTTTTGAGTTATGGCCTTTGATGCATTTTGCTTTTGCTAGGTCATGCTAATTGCTGTTTTCATATTCTTATGGTTTCAGGTGATTATAATGTTTAACAACAACATTTTATTCATGGTGACTAAATGTAAAAATCTTTATTTTTGATTAATTTGGCTGTAAAGTCTGAAAGTTTTGTGGTTGCAGTACATTCAATCATGATTTAGTTTTCACCATAAAATACTGAGGGCCTGGTTTGCTGGTTTGCAAACTGTGCAAAATGAATAAGCAGAGTATGTGATTGGTTGAGGTCATTCATTTGCTGTATGACTGTCTCAAGACACACCATTGAACTCTTTTTGGTTGACCGGGTGCCTGCAGTTTGCCACAATGGCATCTTAGCCTCCACTCTTCTGAAATGACAAGAGAGATTCGTGTGATGCGACTAGTTTATGATTTCAACTGGCCATCCCAAATCTGGAAAGCGGAAACAATGTTCATTTACTGAGTCAAGGTTTAGTAAATGATGATATATAAAATCTCATAAACATATATAAAATACATAAAACCCCAAAAAAGATTGTGTTCTCCCAGGTTACAAGGAGATATGATATGCTAAGTAGTCAACAAAATAAATGAAAACTAGTTAGCAAAGGTTTAACTCGTAACTGGATCCAAGTCATTAAAATGTTATTTTCCAGTGGCTTTGGAAAATAGGGGTGCTGGGGTTTGATCCCTGTGGATTTAAGGTACTTGAAATTGCAATTAGAACTGCAGGACCAGAGAAAAACTAAACTTTTCACATAATCAGCTCCATTTGAGTAGCACTGGATTGTGTAAAAAGACACATTGCAGTTGGAGGGGTCATTACAAATAATGCTTTGCCCTAAAATGCAGAAGTTTTGGAAATTTTTGGAAAAGGATATGATTAGTTACTGTAAATAATTACATTTCCGCTTTCCATAGGTGTCACTGGAAGGTTACATAAAAGGGGACATCCATCTCTGGTAAAGAGTGACAGTGTATCGACATGATTATTGTTGACGAAATATGAGCCACAGGGCATTTCCCTCCTCAGGTGAATATTAAAATGATGAAACACATTTATTGACAATGACAGTCAAATGACGGTCATTGGATGTGTCACTCGTCTGGTAAACAATAAAGACACACCGTCTCCTTCAGGTGATTTACAAGTTCAGGGTCCATCAAACAAAGTGAGGAGTTTGGAATTACAGGTTTGTAATCCGGTCTCTGGGAGAGTTTATCTGATAGAGCCCTTTCACAGTAATTTCCCCACTCTCAGACAGAAGGCTTACCTGGGGAAAATCTGTGACTTACTCTGACCTTCAGGGATTAATCCGGGGTGCTTCTTCAGCTCAAGGTTGGCTGCAGTCCGTTAGTCCTTCAGTTTTGTCCTTTTAGTCCCTACAAGGGGGGGAGGGAGGTGGGTCATCTCAACATCGTGATCGACAAATCATAGAAGTGAGCTTTACATTGTAAAAATACACGCTATAACTTTAGTTCCATGTTTAGCACTGCATTGATTTGGGGAGGCCAAGTCACCCACACTGTTACACCTCCATCAGGAAGCCATACTGTGCATGAGCAGACGTATATGAATTTGGAGGCAAACAAAGGCCGAGCTACGCACACCAATGCAATGACACTGTTCTCAATGAAAGCACAAACAAGGCAGCACTTACATAGAACTATTCACTACAATTCCCGGACTGAATAAGATTAGAACTTCCAGAAACCATTCATTATTTATGGTATGCCATTATTAGCCTCATGGATCTTTAACATTCATATTAAGATTGTAGTACACAAAGAATGTAAAAGATGACAGAAGACAGGGCTGAGGTTTAAGGGTGTTATGTAATGTTTTACTGTCTGCCAAACAGTTCATGCTTCATTTGTTCATTGGCTGTAGAAGCTCAATTGAGATTTAATCCAGAATAGAAACCTTCCCATAGGTCATTCTCACGTTATGATACAAATAATTAACTTCACAGCAAAAATTCAACCTTGAAACCATATCGAACAAGGAAAACAATAGATCATGGAGACTGACATTAAGAAACTTCAGTAAGTTACTCAAATTTAGTGTGCTCAAGCTTTCTTTAAGATTAGAATTTGAGGTTTCAATATTATCCTCCATTTTGGGTCTTTGTAGGTTCCTGTGTGTGTGTGTGTGTGTGTGTGTGTGTGTGTGTGTGTGTGTGTGTGCATGGTGCTATAAATAGAAAATACCAAAGCAAAACCATATTAAAATATATAAATTAGGATCGTCAAAAAAGTCAACATAAAATCTATTGCTTCTAATAAAAATAGAATTACTTACTCCTCACACAAGATATCATAGATCTCTGTGCAATGCTTGGTAAAGTAAGATTCTTCAGGTCAGAGTGACATGGACATTGCCCTCTAATTTCAGACAACAGGATCTAATGAGGAAAACCCAGCTGTGAAGGAGTAGCCTTCACTGTAATCTCAGTTTGCTCAAATCTAATGTTACTGTTCATAGTATATACTGATTCTTCGAAGCAGGTATTTGCAATGTCTATAAAAGTCAGGATTCATATTTGCTTTCATTAAGAAAAAGAAACTTCCGGACAGAACTGGCCTGCCTTGTCATTAACTCTCATTGTACTCATATAGGGCAGTATTCAGACCTGCAGTTAAGTACATTTTCCGCGTAAAATCTTCGATTCTTGCAATGATAAGTTTCGCGGAAAAAGCACTTAAGACAGGTCTGAATTAGGCCCATAGTGCTCGTCAAATGAATACGCATATTTCACATGGAACCATATACGTGCTAATGTTTCAGTGGTTGAGCCAGTGTTAAAAAAAATTGGATTACATCCATTGATATGATCTTTAATTCGTGATTTCAGGGTTCTGAGACTCCTTGTTGAAGAAGCTCACAACACATGTCAGAGCCGTTTTTAACTGCTCGCTGTGGATTTTTATTAATCGATTTGGGCCAAGTTCCGGTTTGAAAATGGTATATTTGAGCTGTGGGCACCATATGAAAAGGGAAAGAAGGAAAGGGAAAGAGTATATCCTATTGTGGCTCTCAAAGCCATGCATGTCAACACGTCTCTTGTCTCTGCGCTTTCCCCCGGTGCTATTCTTTCAGCACCCTTCATTTAAAACCATACCCCGCTGGAGCCCTGGCTAAAAAAACATAAGCCTCGAAGAGATCCAGCACCATCGGAAAATGTTCACCACTGATACATGCTCGAGTTGAACAAAAATTCAAATGCCAAGGTCTGTTCGGTGATTTTTTTTTGCCACAATAGGACAGTTTGTTTACCCCTGGAAGACCACATTCTAAAAATAATGGTTATACTCCAACCTCTTGAATACAGTGTCAGATCACCTAACTTTTTAACCTACGGCAGTTTTCAGTTGAGGCAAATGATACATATTATATTAATTTCGGTCACATTAAGTGGGTTTATGTTGCCTAAATTATTGCTACCCACAGAAAATCGCATAGCTATCAAACTAATGGCGAAAACCTCTTGAAAATAGCCGTTCAAATTATATACTTCCTTTCATGTTAGTCTTATATTCAGCGAAGGATTAAACTGACTTTCAGAACTGACATCACAATAAAAAAAAGAACGTACCATAAGAAAGCTAAATTATATACTTACAGCTTTACATCTGAAAGACTAGCGGACTCAATTTTCGCTTACAGAAAAAGGGTGTTTGGTTAACATTTCTCACTTCACTGTCGATGCATTTCAGTGTTTACCATTGAAACTGCTATTCTTGAAAATATGATTTTTACTCCATGTTAGGCAAAGGTTGGCCACTGTGCTTGTGAAACTAAGAATATAAAATGTTGCATGTAAAGTTAATTCAAAACCCATAATATTTCCTCAATATTCATTAAATCTAACTCTTGAAGTACGGTTACTGATGGATGATGAAATCGCATTGCAAAAATAAGGTGCGATTGTGTCGGCTGTTTCAATACTATTTAATGAATAAAATACATTACTGGACAGGTTAATACAGACAAATATAAAATATGTGTCGTATGTGAGGACTGTATCTCAGTACACAAGACTGTCTCAGTAAGCAGCTGGTATGAATGTGATACCTTTGTCATTAACGTAATTTATTGCCTTCATAGGCCTACTTACGCGCTACTGGACACCACTTTAATTAGAACTCACAACTGTGTGCTTTTTAAACAAGGAAACATTCAGAAACCACGAAAACGACAGGTTCAAACAGGCAAAGAGAAAGAACAGAGGTTTAATTTAGACGCGAATCCTATTGTGCCTTCCTCCTGTAAGTAAAAAATGGTGTGTGCGTTTGTGTTTGTGTGTCTGATGGGGTGGAATTAATGTCGCAAATTCGGAGGCAGATACACACATAAATGAAATGGACGAGCATGCTGTCGTCTAAACGGTTAAAAATGCAGTTATATTCATCTTATCCATACAGGTATGAACAGGATTTCTGGACATGTCAAGAAAGATAAATTACTTCGATTGCATGGTATTCAGCCCATAGCCCTTGTACCCATTCTGAGCTGCTATAACTAGGCTGCTTAGTAACATTAATCTACCTTGATTATCTATTAAAAGGTCTAAAACTTCGAATAACATCTGGTGTGTTTAGAATGTTTTTTGAGAAACGTGCGCCGATATGAAATAATGCTTCTTCTACTTTATTATTATATTCTTCTGTTTTTATAAGCTAATATGGTTTACATATCCATTATGGTTTGTTCTTCGGTCAATTTGTACGCCCATAACAAGAACAGTTCATTCAAGAATAAACTTAATTATCCAGTATCAACATGTACCCTATTCAATAACTTGAGAAAGTATGGATGCTGAAGAAATGATGTGCCCAACGCACGTGCACGCACAGGTGAAACATACACACAAATAGAACCATGACAACATGGCTCAACGTGTTCTTATTTGAAACGGAAAATCGTCATCTGAATATTTGATAGTTGTGTCCGAATTGCTCGTCTTTTCATTTCGCCCAGCTGAAATGATGAAAACGTATGTATCTTATTATTCCCCATGACGTGAGCGATGCTCCTGTTTTTCCATTTGCTCTCTTGAGTGAGATTATGAATCGTGCATAGTTCAGTGTCTCCCCCCGCCCCGCCCCCCACCTCCTGCCTCTTACCTGTGCTTCATAAATACTGAAGCGCGTTTGTCTACTGTAGACTACAGAACAGTAAAACTCACTCTTCAATAATTAAAGTAGTTGCATTACTGAAACGCTTCACTCCGACATCCATCCAGAAGTATATAAGTATTTAAGGACTTTGATATGTATTCGAACAAGATTGATGGTCCACGCCGAGGAAGATCTTTTGATTCTATGAACACGTGTTTCGAGGAGAAGCTGCTTAATCATGAGGTACAACTTTAATTGATATAAACTACTGTTTGTTTATATTGGTAGGACTGTGTTAAAGATTTCGTCATGATAAGAATCACTGGTGTATTGTCGTGAGCCTTGACATCCTCAAGACGATGCTTCAGATGCAGTTATTTTAAAAAAAAAAAAAAATTAAGCAGATTTAATAGACAAATAAATATTTGTATAGTAGGAAATCTCCGTGGCAATCACAAAAATGTCGATTCTTGTCAAATCTAATAGCGAGTTGACACCTGTCAAACGAACATGAATTGGCTATGAGTTGTACATTTGTATAATTTGAGATTTGTGAAAGTCCGCGATCCATGTAGAGGATACAAATAGATGCAGTTTAACCGTGACACACCTGACGCACATGGCTACAGATGTTGCACATGTACAGTTTTCTCTGGTTTGTAAAATGTATTTTTGACATTATTAAAATTGAATGTTGCGACCTTTATCCATTCGCATGTTACGCCTGCAGGCTTGATTCGACTCTGCTTAAACTGTCCTGTCGTGTAAATACCCTAAGCTCTCTGGATTTTACTGCACCATGACTGCGTCAACTATTAAGACGGTCAAGGGTGCAAATACAAACAAACACCTTAGATACAGCAACAGCTGTCAAGGTTTCACTGTTATTAAACAATTAGGATCTTGTCGATTAGACTTCATATCACGAAGTTAACACCAGGACTTGCATCATGCATTTGGACGAAGTAAAATTGTTTATCGCTTGGTTTTATCCATGGACCTATCCGGGCAGTATCAAATAAAGTACATGAGGCAGATCGACGGGTGCTTGTATCAGACTGTGCGTCAGTTATTGGAGCCTAATTACTGTTAATACGAACAGACCTGCCGAGTTAGTTGTGGCGCAACACTACCCATGAGGACAGAGACCTAATCAAGGACACTCCATCCAAAATAATGGGATTGGATGGATGAGGACAAGAGACGAGCGACCGCACCAGCTACTTGTAGACTATAGCGACATCAAAATGAGGATAGCTCAAACGAAAGCGGAGGCTTCAACTGGCTAATTTGTTGCGGTTTGGGGGGAAAATAATCCAATTTTAGATTAAGACAAAGAGGGACTAATAATAGACCACCGTGTTCTCCAAATGGGATTTCTTTAAAAGGTTTTCAGGACGCAGGTGTAAGCCCATTTCCTCTCACCCCAAAGCATCGCGCAGCACGACATACTGAAACTGACTGCGACGAGCTGAGCCTTCCGTCTGATCCGCGCTTCGTTACATGCATCAATGCTGTCGGGAATGCTGCTTGTTGGGAGAGGGGGGCAGCGGTGCCTGGTCTCTCACGGTGTATCGCCCTTCCTCGCAGGGCAAAATATGGTTGGTGATTAATGCAAAACGTGACTTGATACATATAGCAATTAATGACGTAGCCCATTGTCTAGCTTTTTGCTTTTTTAAATTTTTTTATTTTGCTTTAAACATTATGGGTGTAATGTTGGCAAATGTCAGTGCTCAAAATGTCAACCATTTTCCTTGTGTAGATTAAGCCCTTTTAGTAGATTCTAACTAGCCACGGTTGTCCAACCTGCCAATTCGCTCCCTGAAGAATTAGCCTACTTGTAGTTTTTGCCTTTCACTTATAATCCTTGCTCTTACATTAGGGTCTATGTGTCAGATACACAGGAATCCCAGTGGCTACATGAAATTACGTGTTATCTGCGTACAACAACGTTTGATCAGATATTGTTTTTACAAGAATTGTTTTTATACTTTTTGCAAATGTACTATTCACTTAGGAAGCACGGAATATTGCATGTATGCAATTAAATCTGTTTGTTCAATGAAATGAATTCCATTTTTCAATACAATCAGTCATTATTCGTCACCGAACAATGCCTTTTTCAGACAGTGGTCACCAGAAATATAAGGGAATTCTGTTACATTTAATTAGGTGGTATAAAATAGTAACACTTCACCAACTAACTTTCAATGGTATTAACTAAAGCAAGAGCGATTATTATCGATGAACCAATCTTCGTTTGTTGTGTTCGGTTGCAATTTTTGTATGTACTTTTTATTTGGCTTATTTGTTGTTAAAGTGTGTGGATGTTGGACCATGGGCAGTGGTATGAAGTGAAGTTGTTTGCTCAACCGTTACCTTAATTAGGACCAGTGTGGTATGGCACGTGAAGAGAGATTAGCAAATAATTCCTGGATTAAGATGTCCAGATCTCCAAAAGATACAGGTTGGGTTTGAGTACAATTGTGTTGAGTGCAAGGCAACTTGCAGTCGAAAGCAACTCAGGGAATCACACAATTGCGCCTATATACGTAACGTATATTAATATTATGTTACGCTTTAATTTAGTTTAATAAAACAGGGTTTTAGAGCAATACGCGGTTAATCAGGATTTCTGCTTTGAATTGAAACAATTTACTCTCATTGATTAAAAAGGATATGTTAAAAAATGGAGAATGCGAAATTAATACTAATCATGGAAAATTGGTTTATACTACTCACAATGTTTAAACACATGAAGTGAGAATGGTCTTTTAATTTTAATGTTTTTGAAAACTTTAAAAAATCTTATGTGAACTATTAGACTCAGATGCACAAATTTGTAAATTCATTTTAATAAAAATACGACGGACAGTGTGACTACTCTAAAACGAATATGTTAAAAACTATTAGGTATTACACTGAAGCCCTGAGACCTGGAGAGTAAAAATGAGTTAAAAACAGATTGCAGAGAACAATGTAAGAATGTAACGTTCTTTTTGTGTGACAAATTTTATGAAAATTTTTCAATTATTCAAAGAACAAAAGCAGCACACACAGATGGACAGCAAAACTTTAACTAGTCGATTACCTTTGGTCTAAATGTGACAGAGTTCATATCAATCATACTGGACAACGCTCAGCCAGAGTTTGTTTAACACTGAACATTTTATTGTGTATGTTCAAATTACAGTTTCTAAATATAAACTAATATCAAACCTCGCTGGTAACACAGAACAGCCATATGGCGGTTGCGTTTTAGGCAAACAATAGCGTCTAAATCGTCCGTATTATTTCAATAAAAATATTATATAGGCAAAATGGATTCTTTCCTTGACTTAAAAATGATATTTTGTTGTTACCGTGGTCTTGTATGACACATTAAAGTCGATTGACACTTCCAGGTTAATTTCGGGTTAAATAAAGTTTTAAGTACGATCATTGATCAGCAAATGGAACCAGTGTTTGCACTGAATTAAGAGACACCTGAATTTAACCGTCGTTTAACAGACCTTCGCTCTTATTCTGGTTTACCGAGACCACAACGGTGAATATTTGCACAATTACTCAAGCCTAAATTAACGAAAGTATGTTTTCGACATCAATCTTCCACAAAACCCATTAGGCTTGTTCTAACAGCTAGACAGTACATATTTTACAAAAATGAGTCAGCGGGTAAAATTGTGAATTACTGTCTGTCTCGGTTAGAAATAGACTGTCTTTATAAAGGCATGTAAAGGAAGTATACGCACAAGACAATGGCATCCGCGAGAAAACACTGCTTTGCAACTGAAATGAATAAAATAAATCGCATCTCCCCCCTATTCACTTTAGAGAATGTCATCATAAGAGAGAACATAATTCGCGCAAGGAGATAGGCTGCCAAAAATTATATTCTGAGGTTTATTTGTCACATATAGCTTGTGTGAAAATGGATGGAGCAATGTTTTAAAGTTCTAGTAGATTTAGGATTGAAAACATGCCTTTTGACTTTCTCATGTGGATGGTGCAGAGCCCTTTTCTCTCAGTATGGGTTCAGGTTTTTACTTAACTCTTGACTCCTGAATTTGTAGAAGTTGGTGATACACTAGGTACCAAGAACAAACTTACCTTGTTATCTCAAAGCCACCAGAACGGATTGGTATTCTGCCTGGTTCTTCTCCAACGTAGCATCTTTCAATTGCAGATTCCTAAAAAATGGACTACAGTTGAAATACAAATATCATCCTTACCGTTAATTTATCTCCCTTTATGACATATTTGTTAACTTCCTGGACTGTCAGTATTTGTAAAACTATTAACTACTGTGAGGGTATACTGTATATCTAAATTGAAGTTTAATGCATAGCCAAGCTCATGGCATTATTTTAACATGTGATGTTTTAGAGTTCCATTTTCACATTTGACATATGTAATAAACACATCTGTCTGATTCATATGTGTAAGTAAGTAAAATTCCTGACTTGTACAGATTGGAAATGGCATAAAAAAGAACAAATTGGTCATGTTTTTTCATTAATATAATCACAACCTGAACTTTTATATGTATTATAATTCTGTGGAATGGAAGATGATAAAACTAACCATCAAGGTTTTCACCTTAAAATGGACCGTGGTATACCCCCAACAATAAATATCTTTCCTTTTTATGTGCGTGTACAGATGAACAAATCTACATTCAGCAAGATCGAGGAAAACCGAGACAACAAGACTTTGTCAACAGAGAGGGGCCGAGCTGCGATTGTCTTCTCCCTGAAGAATGAAGTTGGAGGGCTGGTGAAGGCACTGAAACTTTTTCAGGTATGAAAACAAACAGAAGACATGTCATGCACAGAAAAAAAGATATTCATTCATACAATTAATGGAGCACCTCTCACACAGTCAAAAAAACTTTACTATAAGAGGTGAAGGCATATAGTGCATAATGTTTTGACAACAAAGATTTAAAATCCCATTTGCACTGGAATAGCAAACAAAAGGGAAGTTCAATATAACTGTATTGAGCTTTGTTTGTAGCATTGAGTAAGAATCCTTTCTGGGGCTCACAGGAGAATCACGTCAATCTCACCCACATCGAGTCTCGGAAATCAAAGAGGCGCAACTCGGAATTCGAGATCTTTGTTGACTGCGACAGCAATCACGAGCAGCTGAACGAGATCATTCAACTGCTCCGCAAGCACGTCAACGTTGTGGACATGGATCCACCGGACAACTCCTGCCTGACCGAGGAAGGTAAGTGGCTGCTCCCACCTGCAGAGAGACAAGTGTTTCTGTATCAGGCACAATGCAATAAGTCGTAGTGACTTACACTTGCTTATACATAGACTGAAGCGTTAGAAAAAATGTGATCACGAACAAGTGTAATTTGATAAAGGATAGGATGCTCTCTATTTCAGATATGGACAATGTTCCCTGGTTCCCAAAGAGGATTTCCGACCTAGACAAGTGTGCCAATCGTGTCCTCATGTATGGATCAGAACTGGATGCTGATCACCCAGTGAGTATAAACATTGTTCCTCTTCCCTTGATTACTTACCCGGTTGGGTAGAGATAGTCCACTTCCTCTTTCTCTGTGGTATCCAACTGAATACGGCTGGAAAACTCCTCCAGTCTGTGGGATCCAATTAAAAACAGGTGATACACATCCCTACAGTCTGTGGGATCCAATTAAGTAGAGCTGAAACACTTCTCTCCAGTCTGTGGGATCCAATTAAATAGAGCTGAACCACTTCCCTCCAGTCTGTGGGATCCAATTAAATACAACTGGCACACTTCCAGTCTGTGAGATTCAGTTGAATACCATCAGAAACGTCTCTCAAAAATGACTTTGTGGACAGTTTTCATGTGTCTTCGTTGTCTCCACAGGGTTTCAAGGACAATGTCTACCGCAAAAGGAGAAAGCATTTCGCTGATCTTGCAATGAATTACAGACAGTAAGTTTACAATAAATAACGCGACATTGCATAGTCTATCTTGTATAACGTTTGGAATATCTTGTGCAGAGTAAACCATGGTGCGGTCATCTTTTATACAGTTTTAGTCATTGAGATTGTTAGTGATGAGTAAGTGGTAACCTTAGTGTTTGATTTCAGATTCAGCCTGAATGTTGCACATTTGTGTTCAGTGAGTGTAGGAATGGAGATTACTGCATACTTTGTTCATCTTTTGTAATTATAGAAATCAGGTTCAAATTTCTTGCTGCCCTTGAAGGGAATCTTACATATTATGGGATTACATTTAGACAGCACGATCTTAGTAGTCCGCTTCAATTTGTCGGACTCAGCTACCAGATAATACCTGTTTGGTATTAGTTGAACAAAAAAAGCTGACAGCTACATTGCATATTTCATATTTTCACTGAATGTGTCCTCAGTGTAAGGATGATTGTGTTACTCCTCATCCATGAAAGAATACCCACAGAGGTGGCCAAAAATCTGCTTTTCTTTTGCTTGTCAGTTTTGGGGCCTAAGGGCCAGATTTTTCAAAGCCTTCAGCACGTTTCATTTTTTGCACACAAAATTTCAGTGTTAAACTATCTTAACCAATCACACGTTTTCAGTCTTTTTGCACCAGCAAAACAGTTTTGCAAGTACAATATTTTCGTACTTCAAGCCCTTCAAGAGGCCTTGTGGTACTTGCAGTGGGAACACCTTTACATTGAGTTGATTCTCTCCGACCTACAGTGGGGACCCCATCCCTCGCATTGAGTTCACGGAGGAGGAGGTGAAGACGTGGGGCGTGGTGTTCAGGGAGCTGAATAAGCTCTACCCAACCCACGCCTGCAGGGAGTACCTGAAGAACCTCCCGCTGCTGACCAAATGCTGCGACTGCCGCGAAGACAACATCCCGCAGCTGGAGGACGTCTCTCGCTTCCTCAGGGGTGAGATGCTGAGCGTGTCCGCGTGTGCGTTTGACACACCCACGTGCCTGTCTGACCATCCTGTATGAAAAACTGTAATAAAAAGAGTAGATTAGAGCCACAAACTATGTGTTGTAGTGACTGATGATTAACCCAAAACAGTAATGGTGAAAATTGGCCTTTTAGAAGCCTCCGTCTGATCGATGTCACTATGTTACGGTTTTGTTGCACATGCAGTTCAGGGCAGTTGGATTGTGTTTTAATCCAAGCATGTGACTTGCAGAGCGCACAGGCTTCACCATCCGGCCAGTGGCAGGCTACCTCTCCCCCCGGGACTTCCTGGCGGGCCTGGCTTTCAGGGTGTTTCACTGCACCCAGTATGTCCGCCACAGCTCCGACCCCCTCTACACCCCAGAGCCGTAAGTATGGACATCACATCTACCAAAGCCTTCCTTCAATGGGGAGCAATCGTATTCCCTTTATATTGTGGAGGCTATCCTCTGACGCACGTCTATACTTATTGGTGGAAGTGTAGTGTAGTAGCTTTTGGAAGCTTGTAAGTAAGTTGCTGGTGGAAAGGTCAGGATCTGTGCAAAGCGCTTTGCTTGACAGGCTTCATGAAGAAAATGAAGCCTTTCAATTGGTAAGGATAAGCATGGCTGCAAAATGTCCAAAGGTTAATGCAAAGTGACATATCAAAGAGGAGCCTAGCTGCAATACAACAGGGGGCTCTGTGATTCCAAGTCAGACCTTGCTTACATTCTACAGCTATCACATTAGAATCCGAGCATCTTAGCCAACCATTACAAGAAAGTAGATAAAGATGAGCGCTAGAGAGCGTGTTGTATCAACATTGGGGTTTACAGGATCTGGTGAGCAGGGCTGGCCACTGTTGAGAGCGCTCTGTAAGACAGATGCAGATAGTAAGCTGTGTGTGTATGTGTGTGTTCTAGGGACACCTGCCATGAGCTTCTGGGCCATGTCCCATTGCTGGCAGAGCCCAGCTTTGCCCAGTTCTCCCAGGAGATCGGCCTGGCCTCCCTGGGGGCCTCCGATGACTCCATCCAGAAGCTGGCCACGGTGAGCATTAAATTTCTCCCAGCCTCCTGGGGCGCTTGGGAAGAGCTGCAGCTTGCATGCATACCATGATGATGTTGTGAACGGGGAGGTCATCCAGACAAAAATATAAGGGAGGCACAAAAAAGGGGGGAATCCAGCTAGCTAACAGGCAAACAATTTTGGGCTAAATCCAGACCTTAGTTATATGCTGTTGAGTGCATTTTCCAAGTCTGTCATTACGAGAGAGACTTGTGCCCCCCATGTCTGAATTATTCCCAGGAAGCTATTATGGTAATAAGGTAGCCAGTTGATTATTCAAAGAATACATAAGCAAGAAAACCATATGCATAGACAGTATAATGCTTGCTATACTGCTAAACATTAGCACCTCTCCCAAGTTCAGAAACTTTCCATTTTCCTTGAAATTCGAACATAAAAATTAAATGTAAAAATACAGACAGAGGATGAAGATTTAATGAACATAATGACTCTATGCATACATTTAGCTTCCTGGACTGATTTCATTTAGCAGAAGGGGAATGGAAATAGGAAGGATGAAGGGAGCAGGGAACAGGAGGCATCATGAGACAATGGGACCAGTGGGATCACTGTGCCTGTCCCAGTATGCCCATTATTACTACCCTATTAATGCATGTTTTTTTTACTGCATTGTTTTAACCGCAAGTTTGGGATGGCACATACCCTCCCATCTGACGCCTTGGCAGTGTTGATGCCTTGGCACTGCCTGCCTGCCGTGCCGATGTTTCGTGGAGCGCTGCTAACCCCGCTGTCTGTGCCGCTTTACAGTGCTACTTCTTCACGGTGGAATTCGGGCTGTGCAAACAGGAGGGCAAACTGCGTGCGTACGGAGCTGGTCTGCTGTCCTCCATCAGCGAGCTCAAGGTAACACACGATTTAGGAAGGCTTTTGAAAGTTATTCCCATCAAAATAGTGTCAAACTCATAATCATGCTCATCAGCGTGTAAGATATTTGAAAAATTGTATGTATTGTAGTTCCAAATTTATCATCATGTGTTATTTCAAGGGGATTTTTAGATTAAAGATGACAAAGATCTGAAGCACAAAAACTGTTTGTGTTTTGCTATTTATATTTAATGCTTGGACGCCCACTGTTTAGTTCTAGAATTCTCCCCATCTCTTATTGTGGGTTCAGCTGTGCTAGAATAAAACTCAAGGTGCCAAGTCACTCTGCTACACCACTAGCTCCCCCTGCTGTCGTAAAACAGTATTTTCATTTCCATGTGCAGCATGCCCTTTCTGGAAACTCCAAGATCCTGCCCTTTGACCCCAAAGTCACATGCAAACAGGAGTGCATAATCACCACCTTCCAGGATGTTTACTTTGTGTCAGACAGCTTCGAAGAGGCCAAGGTCAAGATGAGGTAAGTTTTAGTGAATCTCAGCTATGTCTATTTAACTAATGGTTAAATACGCATAAACCCTTCAAAAAGCCATTTTAAGCATTCCAGATTCTCACTCAACATCTTGCATCACAGACAGCATGCAAAAAAATATCTGGCTTTTAAAACTGCGCATTCACATCGGTCATCCACAACAGGGATGAAAGCACTGACCTATCAGTTTAACTGTTTGTGCCTGGAGTATGAGATATCAAGCTATGTACCATTGGACCAGGTTTATTTTAAAATGGGACAGCATTCATCTCTTTGAGTCTGTTTAGTATCTTGTTTAAACTTCTTTTTTTTTCCTCTGCAAATTTAGGGAGTTCGCCAAGACCATCAAGCGGCCCTTCACTGTGCGTTACAACCCTTACACCCAGAGCGTGGACGTGCTGAAGGACACCACCAGCATCAACAGCGTGGTGGAGGAGCTCCGCCACGAGCTGGACATCGTGGGCGACGCCCTCAGCCGACTCAATAAGCAGCTGGGTGTCTGAGCCCTCTGACCTTACCCTCCCAAATTCAACTACCCCACCCTCCTCTCGGAGTTCTGAAAGCATAGTCCTGAGAACCATAGATTTAGCATCATTTAGTCCAGACTAAACATGTCGTCTCATGTGCATTTGAAGTTCTTGTCAAATGTTTCAGCCTGAATGAATATACTTTTAGGGGTGTCAACATTAATTAATGCTTTAACTCATATGGCTGATTAAAAAAATTGTTAATTTATAATTACAAGCAATCAAAGATCCTTGTTTTTATCCTCTTCACCTTTTAATTTCTGCTATTGATAAATGAAGAGGGTCATTGTTTGACACTGACAGAACAGAGGGACTGACAGTGGTTATAAGTTTGCTATAAGATGAGGAAAATAGCCAGATATGGGGAAAAAAGCCCAGCTAAAATATGACTCAACAGTGCCTTCAAAATTTCTCATGACAAAAAAAGAAGGCAACACTTCCCCTCCACTACTGGACTACTTTAAAAGGTCATATCTCAGGCATCACAGTGAGGCTGTGTTATTTTTCATGTAGTAACGTCAAAGAGAAGGTGATGCAAGTGAGATCATTTCAGAAATGTACAGTTAGCGAAATTATTTATTGATAAAATGGAAGCCATAATTGGATCTATATACTGAACAGGCTCTGGAGTTCACATGGATTAACTAAATTCAACATACATTGCATTCAAAGTCAATACATTATTATTTTATGCCAATTCTAAAAGAAATAGCTGTTCTACGCGAAAATATGCCATCTGCTCTCCACAATAATGTAATCACTAAATTATTTAGGCATTGTAAAATGCAAAAAGTGAGATCAAGCATTTTATAATTAGTATCTTATTTCTCTGCATCTAGCCAGAGGTGATTTTCCAGTCACTGATGTTGACAGTCCTCTCTATAGTACATGACCACTGTACCATTTAATGCAAATGTGCTTTCAGAAATGCGCAGCTGTCAACTTGACTCTCGTGGAACAGTGTTGACTGCTTGGTGACAGAGAATTAATACCACGTTTGTTTACTATAGAGGACATTTTTTATTTAAGTTTAAATGTACATATTGTACATGAAAGTGAACAGCTAATTCTTTACAGTTTTTAAACGCTATCAGATTTATTCCAATTGGCTTGATTGTGACAATTATTTTGGAAGAGATTTAGTTCCAGAAAACTTTGTCAATAGATCTCTTGGTCTAAGGGAATTGTTATGAATTGTGATTGCAGTACTAAATTCACATGAGCTTGCATTAGATATGCATTTACATGTACTTAAGAAATTTTACTGCCGTTTGAAAAATATCTAACATGTGCTTTACTGCAACACTTTGTCATGACAGGCCTAGTATTTACACCCAAGTATTAATTTGGTGCAATTGCTACATTTCAGATTATTTATTTTTTCTTATTCCAAATACACTTAATTTCTAATGTAATTAGGTCACTGAATGTTTCCAAAGCTATGCTTTTTTCTCAAATCAGCTTACAGACTAGGGGCATCAATTTTTTTCTGTTAATGTGTGATGATATTGTAAACAGAAGGTGATGGGAAAAGTTTTTTGTGTTTTCTCATAAATGAGAACTAACTTGACTCCAAAGGCAATTTACATCAGTTGAGCTCTATACAATACATGCTGTTTCTGTGTGCATGAATGTGTGTGAATGTATGTCTGTGCATTTTGTGTATATAGGTCTGAGTGTTTTGACAGTTCGGCCCTTTGGTTGTACATAAATACAATTGGAATGCAGGCATAGATGGCTACCTGCTAGCTGACATCTTGGTAGCTCTGCCATTGCTTATGATGTCCTGGGTACTTCTAGCCTTCAGAACCTCTGAACTCGGAATGAGAAGGGACTTGTGTCAGACGACTGCATAAAAAAAACGCATGTTAAGCTTTAGCTCAATCTATTAGCACTCTGTCGGGACAGGTCAAAGAGTGCCAGTCTCTATATTAGGCTAGGTAGGTTCATGTACATACAATGCATTGTGCATGAAAATAGTCCAATATGTGGATGTAATCCTTTTGTCTATGTCTACAATCCATATTTATGGCACGAAGATGATAATTTTAACATTCTTTATGCTCTGTAAATAAGTAAATGCCACTGCAATTGTTGAATTTCTTAAAGCTTTTTGCTTCTTTCTCCTTTGTTATGATATGTACTGTGGGTTAATAATAAAATATATGTTGGAATACTCGAATGTAGACAGCATTCCTGATTTTAATTTCCTGATGATACTTCATGACAGAACACACATGTACACATATATATTTAGGAACACAATGGATGTATAACACTGGGCCATTCAGCACATCCAGGCTTATTCAATTCTGGAACTGTGACCTTCCCTTTTTCCAATGGGCTCATTTTAGCAAAAGACATGTCAGTAAAAAAATTAAGAGTACACAAAAGAGATGAGGCACAAATTGGATTTCCATATGTTTGAAGGGTCTGTAGATATGAAAGTAATAGAATTCAAACCTTTCCCCATCACAGAAACAGAATACAAATTCTTTATTATATTTACAGGTGTCTAGTTACGACTATATTTCAATTTGGGCATGCTTGCCACTCACTCCCACAGAAGCTTATGGCCAATGGCAGCACAATTTGGGTTGTAAAATAGAACAGTGATGTTTTTTTTTTTGTTAAATAGTCTGAATTTAATGGTGCACACACAGTGTTTTATTTATATTATGGAGTTCAAAAGGGTCATTCAAAGAAAGTTCAAACAATCAAATGTATTGTAATACAGGCAATTCCCTCTGCCATGTAGAAAATATTTATAACGTGATTGGAAACATATCCATAGGGTAAGCCTTATTAATAATATTTTTCCTCGAATCCCATATTCTGATGTACAATACCTAAATAACATTAGTATGACAAAAATCTTAGGAGATTAGCCTAGATTGAATTTAGGACTTGCTTCTGGAGTATTTTTTTTGGGATGGGATGTGCAGTTAGGATTTTGTTCTCTAATGATACATCTGTAGCCAAATTGATAAGTAATAAGATAAGTGTGGAGATAAAATGTGTAAGCACATTTTATGTGTTGCACCTCAACTGGGGCCTCCTGGTGGCACATGCAGAAAGATGAACGTTCTGGAAGCAGAGTTCCAGTCTCAGCCACACCACCACCAGCTATGGACAGAGGACTGCATTGGTGAGGCAACACCTTACCATCCGGTGAGACATCTGCCAAATAAAATTTTGCCAACAACAAGATGACCCAGTCAAGATTTTTGCTATGCAGGGATTCTGTTATGTGATAATTTTCTGTCATTTATCAATTTTTAAAAGCTTTTGCAGATCCCTACTGTCACCTGTCATTTTGACAGACTGATAATCATAAGCAACTGTACCGAATGTACAATTTACAACTGTACAGAATTCAGTCATTCATTTTAAAACAGTTTCAACGATAAACTATTATCAGTTGATAAACCACTTAAGTTGATTGATAGCTATTTAAGGTGAGACACTACCAAAGAATATGAGAAAATTTTCTAACTGAAAGATATCACCATAAAACTTTGCCAGTTGATTACTTTCATTATATTTTTTTTGTATTGCAAGTTTTCCAGAAATTCATATTTAAATATGCAAATGCAGCAATATCTCATTAAATGTGTGCTAATTTGCATATATTCAAAAACCAGAAATCTAGACAATGAATAAAGCCAGACTTAAAATATTTATATAATTTTGATAACGAACTCAACACCATGTTCCTGGGAGGACAAAACAAATTCACATAAAATTCAACACAAGAGGGACCAAATTCTAAAAAGAACTAAAAAAAAAAACTAACCCAAACCTGAACACTCACACTGACACCACAAATGGGACTGTACATTTGGTCATTACGGAGAACCCAGTTGCAGATTTACTGCACAAGTGGAAAAAATGGCATTGTGGTAAAAATGTAGTTGGAGAATTCTGTTCATTTTGGTGGATCTGACCCACTGTGAACAAAAATCATAAAGAAGCTGGGAAGGGGACAAAAATCAAAGTACGCTTTACCCACCAAACTGGAAAAACCTGTCACCTTCCACCTACATGAATGTCCAGTGTTTTCTCTAAGGTCTAATTTTTAATGTACAGTGCATGTTGCAAATAGGGTAGCTAATGAGGAAATAAGATTATATATGTTTTCAATTGACCCGATTTATTGGGTCAATGAATGATTCCATCTTGTTCAGCAACATAGTTAAATAAAAGAAGGGTTTCACTAAAAAAAATAACCCTATTTCACTCCACATGCCTTTACTTGCTCCACTGATCTCCAGTGTCTATCTTACTGATGAATCATTTTGCCACTACCTGCTTTACTGCTGTTGCAATTATAATTAAATAATGCACTTCCTGTAAGTCACTTTGAATTAAAAGCATCTGCTAAACGACTGCAATGTAAATGAAGAGCATTTAAGAGTATTTGAAATGCAGGTGTCTAAAATAACCAGCAGAGGGAAGCAATGCACTGGAAAAGTGCTGCTGAAGGTCATCGCTAACCTTGGATTACCAGTGTGTCTTACTGTGCACTACAGAACGAATTATCGGCAGAATGAATTATATACATGTGCCTTATCATATTTACTAATGCATGTCTGCATCAGCCTTACATTACACATGTTTAAGAGTCTTTGTGTGTGTGTAAATGGATGGGGAACTCTGTGGTCAGTGTATACTGGTATCTCTGTGTGCATTAGCAGAGGGGGAATGGGAACACTATATGCAGAACTATAGGAAAACCCCAGAGATTTAGGATCCCACAATGCTTAACTTAACCCGTTATATCTGTGGCCAGCAGCGGAGCCCAAAGACATTTTCCCTGCACCATAATAAATTCTTTATCCTATGGTGCGGTAAATTAAATTCTTTATGCTATGGTGCAGGCTCTAGAGCTAGCTGATTGATAGATGTTTGATAGACGTGAGATTTTAGAAATTAGAGAGAAGATTAGAGAAAATGCTTGGTATGTCAGATGATACATACACATATGATGTGAAAAAATCCACATGTGGTGAGTGATTTTGTATTTTCCACTGTTGGCCCTTGTCTGAAAATTATTGCATGGGTCTTCTTTGCAAAGATGCACTCACCTCATTCAGACAGAGAGCTGAAAATATAAAGTTAACTGCATAAACTGTGAACTCAACCACTGCAGACTCCTCATAATGCATGCACGCACTCTCTCTCTCACACACACACACACACACACACACACACACACACACACACACACACACACACACACACACACACACACACACACACACACACACACACACACACACACACACACACACACACACACACACACACACGAGATTGTATTTACAACCTGTGTCTGAGTTTACGAGGTCTCTGAATAAGACGAATGAGACGAGTAGAAAGTCCGCCGGCAGCGTGTGCGCTGCAAGTCAATAACTGTGATTAAGGTGACACATACACTTATAATAAAATCATGTATTTATCAAAGCCCTAAAAGGGTATGCATAAAGTCCCATCCCCCACCACGTCATTTGAAGATCTATTGTGCATATGATCTATTATATTGTCTGTTTGGATTCACTTAGAATTCAAATACCTGCCTCTAGAGGTCCACTGGCTTATGTATAGACACAGACATTAAAGAGAGAAGACTCTTGCACTCACAGTGAACTAGAAAGAGGTGTATATACAGTATATATGTGTATGCATGTGTTTGTACAAATAATTCCCTTTCATAGTAATGATGCACTCTGTGTTTTTATTTTGAAAGGACTATGTGTAATGGCCTTCCCAAGGCGCACTTGAGGTTTTTGTGAAAGCACCATACTGCTACTGGAAAGTTCTGCTCTCCTACCACAGTTTTTATGACAAGGTCAAACTAAACCATGAGTTTGAGTCACAAAACACTTCTTCCTTTAAGTTTCTCTGAATCAAGAGCATTTTCTGAAGGACTCATGACAGAAGATGGTCACTTAAACCATGGCTGGACACAATAACTGGGACCATCCACACTTGTTATAAGAAAACACTGCTTTTGTAAACTAAGTTGAAAAAAGGTAGGTGGGGGTTTTGGAGACATTTACCAGCATACCAAAAGCAAACTGATAAAACACAAGACCAGATGATCCAAGACAACAGATGACAAGTAGTAAGGGTCTGATTTAAGAAGGATTTACATGTGTGAAACCATGTGCAAAACTGTAACAAGCACAAATAAAGAGATAAATTAATGCTGGTTACTGGCCCAAAGTCCACCGGGAGCAGGCTCTCTGACATCACTCAGCACCTTGATGTCTTGTCTCTGTGGCTCTGAGTGCAGTCACCAGGGACTTTGGTGTCATTACTGATCCTGAGTTATCCCTTGAAACGCACAAAAAAAAAAAAAAACAAGTCTAGAATTGCTTACTTCCATCTGAGGAATATCGCTAAAATCAGGAAAATTCTGTCAGCTCAGGATGCAGAAAAGCTAGTCCATGCTTTTGTTACATCTAGACTGGAGTATTGTAATACCCTCTTGTCAGGATGTGCAAATACCTCCCTAAAGCCACTCCAGCTGGTTCAAAATGCAGCTGCTCGAGTAACTTTCGCATCGTCTTCGAAACGCTCCGACTCACATTTAAGGCTTTAAATGGGCTCGGCCCTCCCCGTCTTAGGGACCTTCTCCATCCCTATATTCCCCAGCGATCTCTTCGCTCCAAAAATGCAGGATTTCTCATTGTTCCAAGAGTGGGTAAAAGTACCATAGGCGGTACCAGAGCCTTTACATATCAAGCCCTTTTCCTATGGAACAACTTACCCAGTGAACTTCGGGGAGCAGACTCTCTCTCTGTATCTTTTAGACTGAGCTCAAAACATACCTGTACATTAAATCCTTCAGTTGAGGGACATGGCTTGGTGTTGGCATGGATCATAGTCTCTGGTGGACTGAGTGGTCATTGCTGTCACTACATCATGTAATAGACACTCTGTGTGAAGTTGCTCTGCCATAGTCTGGTGTTGACTCCCTTAGGATAACCCTCATGACTGGGCTTACCCCATGCCCCACGTTGCTTTGGTATGCTGCCACAGTGTTAGTCTGCCGGGGTTTTGAGCCAGGTTCTGCTCAAGGTTTCTTCCTGTTTGTCAGGGAGTTTTTGCCTTGCCACTGTTGCCTTGGCCTGCTCTGAGGGGGTTTCAGGTATGGGACGAATTGTAAAGCTGCTTTGTGACAACCTGTTGCAAAAAGGTAGACAAATAAAATTGAAGTGAATTGAATTCAATGAATTAACAAATGAATGAGTAAATAAAATACATCTAGGCTGATCAACTGACCTTATGTCCTGAGGAATGTGATACTTCAAAATATACCTGGATTGTTAATTTCTGCATGGCATATGCAGAGAATGGGTGGTTCTATGTTAGCTCATAAAACATTGGGAGGAGGCCATGCCAAGTGTAAGGTGTTGGGAATTTGGGAAAGATAATTGTGTGCATATTTTAGTATGAATGGGTAACAGGTATAAAGGAGGCATACAGTAAGATGGTCAATTGTTGTCAATCTTTTTGAATGTGGTATGCAGCCGATATAAAGCCAGCTTGCTTTCACAATGTAGTTGGTCATGAGGATTGTCAATGAAAATATTGTAAAAACATTATCCTAGATGAGTGGGTAGTTAAGTACTCAGTTTTCATGAGAGACCAAATTCAGGAGACGTTACAAATCCACAGTGGCAGCTAAATTGTACAGGCAAAATTAGGAAATAGTGTTATTACATTTGACTCACCGGGTCATGGGGTCGACCACTCGTCAATCCTCATGCGGCATTGCATCCTAAGCAAACAAATGTTTTAAGGGAACCACTGATTCTAATTGCAATATTTAAACAGATCTTTTCAGCTGGACGCTCGAGGTCTACAACTATTTCAGTTCAGGGAACAAATTTTCACATCACAGAAATGCTTTGGCTTCGGGCTCATCACTTTGTCACACAAATGTAGTTGGTCAAACTGAGGAATAAGTCAACTGAAAACATTAAAAAAGTTTGAAAATATTATCCAGATTATTTAAATTTTCCCTAGGAGACAGGGGCTCAAGTCACAGCTCCAGCCATTCTATCTGTACCCCCTCTTATCTGTAACCCTCTCACCTTTCCTAATGTCTCAATAAAGAAAGAACTTGTTGCTAAATGAAACATACATCACACTTACAGTCAGTGGTTAATAACAAAAGCTGGCATATCATAATGACATGAGTAATTTTTCTCTTTTTATACATGGGTAGTTGAGCAGAATACACAAATGTGCATAAAACTATTTTATCTCATTATTAATCTGTGAAATTGAGCAATTCAGCTCTTAAGAGTCATTTTATTTTGTTGATTGACTGATTGTGTTACATGGTAAGAGGCTGCATAGATGCACAGCAATCAGCGTGTGGAAAAAGTAGAAGCTACCAAAAAAAAAAAAAAAAAAAAAGAACAAATGTGCCAGTGGAAACAAAGCTCTGTAGTAAAGCTCAAAACTCATGTATCTCAACAGGATATGAGGTGACTTACTTAAACATATAAAACACAGAAAGCTTAATGGCCTTCAGCAGTAATGATGCACTCTGTGTTTTTATGTGTAAGTGCTATCCCAAGGCGCACTTGAGGCTTTCATGAAAGCACCCAACTGCCACTGGCAAGTTCTGCTGTCCTATCAGAGTGGACCTGATAAATGCCATAAGGTTTCAAAATTGCAATATTGCAACCATTCGCTCCAAAACTCATCTAAGCCACAACGCAATGACACACTTAATGATTGTGGTGCGTTTATGATTTTGAAAAAGCAGCCTTCATCTAAAATGTAGTCTTCTTGGAAATAGTGCTGGAGCATGATGAAGCTTCTGCTTTAATTCACTGCCTTTTTACAATTTTACAGCCCGGCATCACCTCCTCAAAGCAAAGTGCCAAGCAGAGAGCTCAGTGCATTCTGTTGACTTGATTGTCTGGTTAAGAATGGGAGAGCTTACTTAAAGTCCTCTTTTACCATGATGATCTTCATTTTGTGCTTTATTTTGAGTGTGAATTTAATTGTAACCAGAGCTGATGACACTGATCTTCGGCAGACTCAACACCACTGGCTCACTGCTTAGCACACAGTGCTTGAACCGGGTTCACTTACAAAGGTCATGAGAGCTAAGTATGGGTGGCTTCCGGCCTCCCCTCTGATACTTGTCATTAGGGAGACGGGTTGCTATTATAGCATAGTGATGTACTAGCATCCTGTTCAGAGATCTGATCATGTGATGCCTTACATCACGCAGATCTCACAGAGAACAGGTCTGAACGCAGCCTCCAGACCATGTTTAGTGACATCAACCTTGTTGTTGTTGATGAATAATTTCAGTTAGATTAGATCATATTCATTCCACATACATACTGCCGTTTGTCCTGTGAAATACTTTGCATTGTGATATGGGTTGAGATGGGTACAATGACTGAATACAATTGCAGGGATGTGCAGAAATGCTCAGAGGTTTCTGGGGCCTGTATAACCTGGTATATATAACAAAATGTAATGAGATTTGCGCTGCATTGGTAAAACACCCCTGACCATGAGAACGTTCTGATGGAGAGGATGAGACAGAAATGTGGAGCAACTGAGGAAGGAAGAGACAGCAGAAGAGGGAGTATGAGAAAGAAGGAGATAGAAAAGTAAAAATAGAGAGAGAAAGCACAGAGCGACTTAGAGACGATGAAAGCATGATAATTCTAAATATTTGATATAATTGTCGAAACAGGGCTTCGTCAAAAAGACAAACAGGATGAAGAGGAGGCAGGACTTTTTTTTTTGAATGTTTTTCATCATATCTGGGAGCTGCTGAGCTGACAGGCACGTTCGGGGTGTTTCACAGACCAGGCTGCTGGGCCACAATATTCCCTCACTGCCTCAGAATGTTCAGTGCTGGAGTAGCGTAGTAGCAGATGAGCTTATTCCCTTCCCAATACTGCACCCTCTAAAGAGAAGACATCATATATATAAAATATACATAAAATGTGTGTGGCTATGTATACAGTAAATATAGGTCTCTAACAAAGTGTTGGCACCCCCAGCAAAGATTAACGTAATTTATTGTAAATAAATTAATGTAAATAATATGGCCTGGGCATCCCTGGTTTTTGTACTTGGATGAAGCATTTCCTGGCAAGGTCTTTTGAGAATTCATGAGGTCCAAACCTACGGACAACTTGATATATATTGTTAAAGTCCCATGGCATATGATCCATATTGATTTACCCCTCTCAATATCTCTCTTTCTGCATATTGAATATCTCGATCATATATTTTCAATCTTATTGATTAGGTTTGTTCATGTGTATGCTCATACATTTCCTCATGCTAGCTAAGCTTGTGTTCCAGATTGAATAACTTAATATTTTACACATGGAATGTCCATTGCCAGCCACATAAACTTCGATCCTGCAGCATCAGTAAGCTTGACTGAGCTAAGCAAGCACGAATTTTGTTACTGTAGTACATGCTATTACGAATTGGGACTATGGGTGGCCAATACTCCCATATTACACAGTTAAAACCTCTAGTGAAAACTGAACTTTGTATGCACTTATGTCAAACTATATTGATCTTTTTATTTATTTCTTTAAATTAATCAAGCCTCTTGGCTATGTATCTTGTATAAATGAGATGAGAATCTCACAGAACACAACCATTTTAAATTAAGCCCGAAGAATGTTTTTTGGTGTGAATAATATAATATGACATATGAGACTTTAAACTGAGATCAGTTAAAACAATAACGTCTCCATCAAAACTGCGGACCCCAGGAAGATGAGCTGACTGCTATTGCATCAGCTAATGAGGACCTTTAAAATAAACAAATAAACAAGTTCACTAGCAAATGTGTGCCTAACTCTGGTGTAACCCCCAACCTTCCTGAACAAAGGGCTTATTACACAAGTCATTGACTTGAGTCCTGGTGCAAAATAGCTGGTGTAAATTATGACACCAAATATTAATAAATCAATCTTTAGATCCTATATACAAAATAACTCTTGCATGTATTTACTATTTGAATTTATATTATGATGATGCTAATCAATGCAAAGGTGTAAAATACTTTTGTTTAATTACGTTTTACATTTGAAAGTAGTGGAGGCATAAGTGGAATAAATAACTATGGACTGAGCAGTTGTATGAAAATAAACCGGTTCAGGATGGTTAATGGCTCTGCTTTGCCTCAAGACCATATCACACTGCCGTGTTATTTTTTATTTTAATGCAACAGCACACTTACTTCACATATCTGTGATATTTAATGGCTTTCACTGCTGGCATAGACTGATGTGAATGCAATTGTTACAAGCGCGCATAGGAAGTTAGCTGTAAGCCCACTGCAGTTATAGGCCTCTATTTGCTAGGGGTAAACCTCCCATGCCACGCCCTAACACTCCCTGCACACCTCTCCTTGACCCCTGAAACATATCCTCCCAAAGTTTTATCCTGGACTTGAGATGGCAGCCAACAAAGTCAAAGGTGCTTGTGGGGTTTCCCTATCCGCTGACACACATCACACAACTGACAGAAATTCACCACATCTCCCCTCAACCCGGGCCACCAAAATGGTGCCCAATCTTGGTCAGGGTTCCATCCGAAGCACACTCTCCTGATATGCCGCTGGAAATACTACCTGGTCCACTATATTCCAGTCCTCCACAGGTTGCTGGGGAGGCCTCCAGCACCTCATCAGTACTCCATCCTGCAAATGGTAACCCCCAATCGCCACGGTCTGAACAGCCTGAGCTTCTGCCAAGACAAACACCTCCTTCAAACCAGGGTCTGCCCGCTGATCTCCCACAAATGCTTCTCAACTCAATTGAGGATTTTCCTGTACCTCCTTCAGCATGCTCATGAAAGTTTCAGACAATCCTGCTAGCGGCTCAACCACATCCTGTGGAAGCAGGACGTGGTTGACTTTAGCTTGGGCACAAGTCAACACGCAATATGTAAAAACTTCGGGGAACCTCTTCTCAAGCTCTTTCATGCCCACCTCTTCACACGGAACTTTCATCACAACTGGGTTTGCCCCTACCTGGGCACCAGCAAGGTCATTACCGAACAATAAGTCAATGCCCTCAACAGGGAGGAATGGCACTATACCAATTGTAACTGAGCCAACAACCAAGTCAGACCGCAAATACACATCACGCAAGGGGACCATACCAAATTCCCCTCCTAGGCCTGCCAGAAGGACTCCCTCACTGGGAGAGGAAGGGACAGGCAGGTCCATACCCTCATGGCACACCAGGCTCATCGTAGCCACCGCAGAGACAATCCGCCCACCACACTGCTCACAAACACAAGGGAGAATGCTTCCCTGTGTTTCAGGGGTGCTGCTTCCATGGATAGCCACAACACTTGTACAACTGGACCTATGCCCAACACAATCTGCACTAACAAGTGAGGTGTCCCCCCAGGACACCAACCGACCCGAGCTGGTCAGCATGACAACAGGTGAAATCACAAATGCCGGAATCAAACCACAACACCACAATGAAAGTTACACTGCAATCACAGTTTCTGGTGTGCACTACAGAAACTGAACCCCTTCACTGGGCATAACACTAGAAGTGCAACTGCACCCCAAAATTTGCAACACCTGTTGGCAACACAAATTCCCTCAAACAGCAAGCGGTTCCTAAATGCCACCACAACTACGCCACACACCACACAACATAGTATTTTAATTCACACAGAATATTACAAAGCTGCACCTAGCCTTGCCCACACAATGGCTGTCTGTAACAAGACACCCAAAACCTACCAAGCCACAGCTATGATCAGTTAGCACCAGCTAGCTAGCTGACGAGGTGAAGCAGCCGTTCCCCTCAAACCAAGCAAATGTTCCTGTAACCGCAGGTGCATGTACGGCTCGGCTACTCCGAGTCCTGGGCCAGCACACCCGAGGAAACATACCTAACCTGGCAATGTGCCCCCTTTAGCAGGTCAATAAACCCCAGTGCTGCAAACCCTGCACACAGGAATAGTTTGCAAGCAAAATGCTAGGCCTAACTTCTAACACTTCTTATAAATACGAATAGAGAAGGAAGGGAAAGAGCTATGAAACACAGACTTTGAATGCTTACTTGTAAATCAGTTTTAAAATGGATTATATAATTCATGCTTATTGGTTGTAAACTAAACTACTAGGGATCCAAGGTTTCAATACCTCCAGCTTATTTTCAAACCAGCAGTGAAATTACATTCAACTCAGATAGTACAAAGCTAAGGCTACCACTTAGCTAGTGGTGATTTTAATGCTAGCAGTTAGCCACAATGCTATCTAGCTGTTAGCCACATTGCTATCTAGCGGTTAGCCACAATGCTAACAAGCGGTTAGCCACAATGCTAACTAGCGGTTAGCAACAATGCTAACCAACAATTAGACTAGTAAATCCCCACACTGATTTACAATATCATATACATCCATAGAGCTGGGATCCCAGGCGAGCCCCCAATTGTTACAAGCACGCAAAGGAAGTTAGCTGTAAGCCCACCGCAGTTATAGGCCTCTGTTTGCTAGGGGTAAACCTCCCATGCCACGCCCTAACATTCTCTGTACACCTCTCCTAGACCCCTGAAAGATATCCTCCCAATGTTTTATCCTGGACTTGAGATGGCAGCCAACAAAGTCAAAGGTGCTTACCAAGTCCAGGCGCCACAAACCCCTCAGCATGTATCTCTCAGGTCCTCGGCCAACTCCAGCGTGCAGTCTTCCATTTAGATGGGCCAGCTCGGTCTGTGGTTTCCTTTTTTCACAAGTTTTGGATGTTTTCCTAGAAGTTAGCTGCAGTCCTTCTTCCACAGTTGGTCTCCAGATGGTGGCATATCAGTGCTGGTGCTCTCTGCTCTCTCTAGTTCTGTCGAGACCACCATTTTCCACCAACTTTATACTTGCTGGTACTCAATCACTCCGCCCCCTTCCCATGAGACCCAACCAAACACTTAAAGGGACAGGTGCACCTTTCCATGACTCCATCTTAAGCCCAAGGATAAGTACCACCACCAAAATATTCTGCAGCTAACCACTAAATAACTATTTATCTTCAATTATACTAATTTAAAACAAATTTAATGCAAGATTTAAGGAGACGACCCTACATAAGCACAATAATCACACACAAAATTCATGCAGTTTAGTTTTGTATTTTTGGCCAGAAGCCATCATGCACTCACTCCTGTTTTTCCCTTTTTTTTTAAAAAAAACAACCAAACTACATCTAAGGAAAGAGATCCCTGAAACCCAAATCTTTGTATGGGCATCATACTCCAGGGCCATGAGCACAGCACACACCTGTCTTGTGCTCCCTGGAAGCTCCTAAATAAGGCCGAATTGCCTGTATCATTAAGCACGAACCCAACAACTGCAGCCAAAACCCCTCAGGTTCCACTCCGAGACAAAGCGTCCGCAGTCACATTATCTTTCCTGGCTATGCGTTTAACCACCAACCCGTAAGGCTGAAGTATTAGGCTCCACCGGAAAACATGGGCATTCGTCCTTTGATATTTTGCCAAGGAGGAGAGAGGATTGTGGTCAGAACAAACCACAACATCCCCTACAACACTTGACACATAGATCTCAAAATGCTGGACCGCCAGCACCAAAGCCAAAGCCTCCTTCTCGATAGTCGAATAAGCCTTCTGGTGCTGGTTCAGCTTCCTGGAAAAGTAGGCCACAGGCCGTTCAACCCCATCTGTCCCAACCTGGGGGAGGACTGCTCCCACATCAACATCACAGGCGTCCACTGCCATGCAGAAAGGCTGTTGGAAATCAGGCACAACCAATACCGGCTCACAAGACAAAATGACCTAGACATGATCCACAGCAACCTGGCATGCCTCAGTCCAAACCCACTTGGTACCTTTCTTCAGCAGGTCAGTCAGAGATGCCATAACTGTAGCAATGTTTGGAACAAATTTGTGATAAAACCCACACATTCGAGAACCCGCATTAACTGCCGGTAATTTTGAGGCTCAGGGAAGTCCAAGATGGCCTCCACCTTAGCAGTCCCTGGAAGCACCTGACCTCGGCCAACCCGGTGGCCCAGATACGTCACCTGACCTTTCCCAAATTCACTCTTGGGAAGGTTCACAACCAGACCAGCCTCAGTCAGGCGCTGAAACAGAGATTCAATCACCCGCACATGAGCTGGTCAAGTACCACTGTAAACCACAACGTCATCGATATATATGAAAACATCAGGCAGGCCAGCTGTCACTAAATTCATTAGAAGCTGAAATGTCGCGGGTGCATTTTTCATACCAAAAGGCAGAACCTGACAACGAGAGAGCACCCTGGGTGACAAAGGCGGACACCTCCCTAGCATGAGGACCTAGAGGGACTTGCCAGGATCCCTTCAAAAGATCAAACTTGGACACAAACTGAGCCCCTCCCTCCCGAAGCCCCTCGCTCTCCCCATCAGGATCAGGTGGAGCCACAACACACACGGGAGCCATAGGAGCATGCCCCTCGTACCGCTTCAATAAATTTACATGACATAAACGAGACTTCACTCGCCATCCGGGGGAACTAACCACATAGTTGCAGGGTCCCACCCGTTTCAGAATAGCATAGGGTCCTTCAAAAGGTATATCCAGTTTCCCACTGCCCATCGGCAACAATACCAACACTTGGTCTCCCACATCAAAGGAACGAGCCTTAGCCCTCTTATCATTTTGATGTTTCATCCGGACCTTCACAGCAGCCATGTTATTCCAAGCAATCTCACAAGCAGCCTGCAACCTGTCCGTAAAATGTGCAACATACTGCAAAGTGTCCTCAGGGCCCAGACTCCCCACCAAACGCTCCTTAATCAGGCATAAAGGTCCACGGACCTCATGGCCATAAATGAGCTCAAAAGGGGTAAATCCGGTTGACTCGTTCACAGAGTCCCGTACTGCAAACATCAAAAAGGGCATAGCCACATCCCATTCGCCGGGAAACTGTTTGCTGTATGCCCGCACCATTTCCTTAAGGGTCTGGTGAAAATGCTCAATTGGACCCTGGGACTGAGGGTGGTATGCTGAGGAAGTCACTTGCTGTATACCCAGCTTTTGCATAACTGCCTGGAACACACCCCGGTCAGACTGCACCTCTTTCGCCAACCCGTACAGTGTGAAAAATTGGGTCAAACAGTCAACAACTGTCCTGGACCGTATACTGCGTAATGGCACAGCCTCAGGGAAATGAGTGCTTACATCCAGAATGGTTAGCAGGTATTCATTCCCCTTCTTTGTTTTAGGTAAGGGCCCGACACAATCCACCATCACATGGCAGAATGGCTCAGAAATAACAGAGGGCGGCTGGAGGGGAACTGGTGGAGGTGCATGGCGGGGTTTCCCAATCCGCTGACACACATCACAAGACTGACAGAATTTCACCACATCTCCCCTCAACCCGGGCCACCAAAATGGTGCCCAATCTTGGTCAGGGTTCGGCGCACGCCACAATGGCCCACTACCGGCCCCTCATGTGCCATCCGAAGCACACTCTCCTGATATGCCGCTGGAAATACTACCTGGTCCACTATATTCCAGTCCTCCACAGGTTGCTGGGGAGGCCTCCAGCACCTCATCAGTACTCCATCCTGCAAATGGTAGCCCCCAATCGCCACAGCCTCAACAGCCTGAGCTTCTGCCAAGACAAACACCTCCTTCAAACCAGGGTCTGCCCGCTGAGCTCCCACTAACACTTCTCGACTGAATTTGGGATTTTCCTGCATCTCCTTCAGCGTGCAAATGAAAGTTTCAGACAAGCCTGCTAGCAGCTCCACCACATCCTGTGGAGGCAGGATGTGGTTGACTTTAGCTTGGGCACAAGTCAACACGCAATATGTAAAAACTTCGGGGAACCTCTTCTCAAGCTCTTTCATGCCCACCTCTTCACACGGAACTTTCATCACAACTGGGTTTGCCCCTACCTGGGCACCAGCAAGGTCATTACCGAACAATAAGTCAATGCCCTCAACAGGGAGGAATGGCACTATACCAATTGTAACTGAGCCAACAACCAAGTCAGACCGCAAATACACATCACGCAAGGGGACCATACCAAATTCCCCTCCTAGGCCTGCCAGAAGGACTCCCTCACTGGGAGAGGAAGGGACAGGCAGGTCCATACCCTCTGCTAAAAGCAGTGACTGAGCTGCTGCTGTATCCCTCAGAATACTAATTGGCACCTCCTTGCCACCTTCAGTCACTGACACACTGCCTTGGGAGATAAAGGCGTCATAAACATTAGGACGAGCTTTAGCAAGCACTACTTGCTTCTCAGACTCACAGCCATGCAAGGGCGCAGTCACCGGTGTCACCAGTGCCACTCCAGATGCCCTGTCCCTAGGATGCCCCGGACATCGAGCCCTAATGTGCCCTGGCCTTTTACATCCATTGCAAATAATCTCCCTGCTACCATAAGAGCTACCTCGGCCCCAAGGTGCAGGGTGGTTAAAATGTCTCTGACCAGGCCGCTCTGGCCTGGACCCAGCGAAACCTAAACACCAAGCAGCGGGACCCCCAGATGGCTCAACAGAATCACCCTGAGGTTTCCTAACCTCAGACCTACAGCCTTCACCCGACCTTAGCTTATCAGGGCCTCCTCGCCCAGTTGTACCACAATGAATCACCTCATACTGATCAGCTAACCCTGAGGCTTCCCGTGCTGTCCCCACCTGGCGCTCTGCAATATATATCTCCAACTCCTGAGGCATCACATCTTTGAGCTGCTCCAGTAAGATCACGTCACGGTGGCCCACATAGTTATTAACCTTACAAGCGGTCAACCAGCGATCAAAAAGAATTTCCTGCCAACGGCATGCATCAAGGTAGGATTCCCCAGGCTTGCGCCTCTAAGAACGGAACCGTTTCCTGTAAGACTCAGGCACACCGCCGTATGCAGCCAGCACAGCTTTGTTTAAAGCCTGATAATCCAGGCCGACACGGCTATCTAAGGCAGCAAAAGCATGTTGTCCCACCAACACACTCTGCACCAGCAATGGCTATTTCCCAACTGGCCAATCCAGCTCTTTAGCCACCTTTTCGAAGGCCTCGAAAAAAAATATCTACCCCCTTCTCATCAAATCTAGGCATAAACTTCACAGCTGTCCCAATGTTAAATGATGGCTCAGAGTCTACACCTCTTTCCCGAGACCCCCTCTCATTGGCCAGCCTCAATTTCTCCAGCTCAAACTGATATTCTAACTGAAGCTTTTCTAGCTCATAACGATGGTTACGCTGCTCCTTCTCCAGCCGAGTCTGGCGCTCAAACTCTGTGTCCTGCTCAGCCCACAGCTCCTCCAAATGCAATGCTTCCCTCAACCGGTCAGCTAACTCCATCTTAGTTATGCCATCTGGTACAGTCAAATCCTCACACTCAGCTCACTGCTGCAGCTGGGGTTTTGTCATGTATCGAAACTGTCGGCGAGAAGGCAGCTCCAGCCGCTCCTCTGCACCAGCCGACACCAGGCTCATCGTAGCCACCGCAGAGACAATCCGCCCACCACACTGCTAACAAACACAAGGGAGAATGCTTCCCTGTGTTTCAGGGGTGCTGCTTCCATGGATAGCCACACCACTTGTACAACTGGACCTATGCCTAACACAATCTGCACTAACAAGTGAGGTGTCCCCCCAGGACACCAACCGACCCAAGCTGGCCAGCATGATAACGGGTGAAATCACAAATGCTGGAATCAAACCACAACACCACAATGAAAGTTACACTGCAATCACAGTTTCTGGTGTGCACTACAGAAACTGAACCCCTTCACTGGGCATAACACTAGAAGTGCAACTGCACCCCAAAATTTGCAACACCTGTTGGCAACACAAATTCCCGCAAACAGCAAGCGGTTCCTAAATGCCACCCCAACTACGCCACACGCCACACAACATAGTATTTTAATTCACACAGAATAATACAAAGCTACACCAAGCCTTCCCTACACCAGTGGTTCTCAACCTTTTTGAGTAGCAACCCCAATTTAACATGCACTGAGTATCAATTGCACCCGAGAAGAAAAGGTCCATAGAAATACACAAAAACTTTGTAATATTCCTCCATACTACTCATCTGCTGCAATCCAAGTGCCCTGAAGTGGAAATGTCCAGAGTTTACCTGAAACAACGTCATTTAGTACATTTTTATAACCTAAACTTAAGGTTATAAAAATGTACAAAATTGTGTTGTTTCGGGTAAACGCTCGCCGGGTTTTTTTTTTTCTTTTTCTTCGTCTATTTCTCCCGCTGTGTGTCACTGATCACAATCTCACGCGCACAGTTCAGATCATACAAATGCCGTTGATAGGCAAGAATGAATTTGGGACAAACAATGAAGCAGAAAACAACTAAAAAAACTCCCTGTTAAAATTATGTAATTTAATATAAAATTGCGCATTTATATTTTTCCAAAATGATTTGGCGACCCCTAGAAATCAGGTCGGGACCCCAAGGTTGAGAATGGCTGGCCTACACTATGGCTGTCTGTAACAAGACACCCAAACCCTACCAAGCTACAGCTATGCTCAGGTAGCACCAGCTAGCTAGCTAACGAGGCGAAGCAGCCGTTCCCCTCAAACCAAGCAAACGTTCCTGTAACCACAGGAATAGTTTGCAAGCAAAATGCGAGGCCTAACTTCTTACACTCCTTATAAATACGAATAGAGAAGGAAGAGAAAGAGCTATCAAACACAGACTTTAAATGCTTACTTGTAAATCAGTTTTAAAATGGATTATATAATTAGTGCTTATTGGTTGTAAACTAAACTACTAGGGATCCAAGGTTTCAATACCTCCAGCTTATTTGCAAACCAGCAATAAAATTACATTCAACTCGGCAAGTACAAAGCTAAGGCTACCAGTTAGGTCATTTAATGCTAGCAGTTAGCCACAATGCTAACTAGCGGTTAGCAACAATGCTAACCAACAATTAGACTAGTAAATCCCCACACTGATTTACAATATCATATACATTCATAGAGCTGGGATCCCGGGCGAGCCCCCAATTGTTACAAGCATGCATAGGAAGTTAGCTGTAAGCCCACCGCAGTTGTAGGCCTCCGTTTGCTAGGGTAAACCTCCCATGCCACGCCCTAACATTCTCTGTACACCTCTCCTTGACCCCTGAAAGATATCCTCCCAAAGTTTTATCCTGGACTTGAGATGGCAGTCAACAAAGTCAAAGGTGCTTACCAAGTCCAGGCGCCACAAACCCCTCAGCATGGATCTCTCAGGTCCTCGGCCAACTCCAGCGTGCAGTCTTCCATTTACATGGGCCAGCTCGGTCTGTGGTTTCCTTCGTTCAGAAGTTTTGGATGTTTTCCTAGAAGTTAGCTGCAGTCCTTCTTCCACAGTTGGTCTCCAGGTGGTGGCATATCAGTGCTGGTGCTCTCTGCTCTCTCTATTTCTCTCGAGACTACCATTTTCCACCAACTTTCAAACTACTGGCACTCAATCACTCCGCCCCCTTCCCATGAGACCCAACCAAACACTTAAAGGGACAGGTGCACCTTTCCATGACTCCTTCTCAAGCCCAAGGATAAGTACCACCACCAAAATATTCTGCAGCTAACCACAAAATAACTATTTATTTATCTTTCATTATAACAAATTTAAAACAAACTTAATGCAAGACTTAAGGAGGCAACCCTACATGTGCACACGGAATCCAGAGCGGCGACCATGGCCATAACACAATTATATCAGATGTTTGTCTTGTTGCTGCTTATAGACATTGTCCTTAAAACTGTGCAAAAAATGAAAAAGGTGTTAATTTATGTTCTGTATTGCATGAGATGTGGCATTACAGGATTGCATTTCTCTGCTTTTCCATTAGACGCCTTCCCTCCGTCCTCAGCCCCCCTTCTCCCATAATGCTCCTCTGTCTTCATCTAGCCGGCCCAGTTAAGCCATTTTGAAGGTTTAACTGCTCCACATTAAAATTTCAGAAAGAGTCCATTCTTCTCCTCCTCTCTGCTGCATGTCAGAGAAAGATAAAGGGACAATTGAAAAGATGAAGCGTTGGGTCTTTAATTTGCCGATTCACTGTACAGAGCCGAGAGCTGAGATAGATTGAGATAACCATTTTAACTGTGCTCTGATGTCCTATCCAGCCCCAGTGTCATTCATTTTTCTCTCAACAGAAACAAAATCCCACATTAAAAAGTCAAACGGAAAAAAAAGCCTGAGTGAAGCCAGCTGTATTTTTTCTTTGAGGATGCGTTTGCTTTAGCCTTATTTCACGCGATGCTTTGGACGATAATAAAACATGGATAAACATGTTCTGAGAGAAGTCAGATAATTGGGTATTATCTTTCCTTACACCGATGGCCAAAATGTCTGCAACATAGAACGCTTTGGCTCAATAATACTCTTCTGGTCAAAGAATATTTCGCACAAAATCAATCAATCAAAGCTGGGCTTGCCTCCTCTGGAGGATAGACTTTATCAATCAAGCTGCTGATTGGGGGACGAAAGAAGATCTGAGGAGAGAAGACGTCATCGAGCTAACTCATCACGAACACATTATCCATTGAAATTGATGGGGAGAGGGGAAATATGCAGCGCATTGTGTATTTCCCCCAATTCATCCAAGGGAAATTTATCTATGCCAAATGCTTTACCCAGAATATACGAAAAAAATGGAAAGGACAGTTCAAAAAAATCTGCTGTCTCTTATATTTCTGCAAATGAACGCTGTGCTGAAAATACACAAACCTAAGCAGTAAAACATCGGCCTGCATTAATGCTACATCCAGCCAAATCCAGAATTACTGGCAGCTTTGATGAAAAAGAATGAAAAGACTGTAAGAATAAACAATACGGATACTGAGCTATATTTTATTAAAAAATATGAAAATGAAATTTATGTATTCTAATGCAAAACATTTTTTGTTGATGAGTAAGGCCTTTTCTCAGCAAATGATTGTCCCTATATCCTGTTTTTGGTACTTATTGCAACTTCCCCTACCAAGGATCATGGCACTGAGCCTCTTCTCATAATTATTAAATAAAAAAATTGGAGAATGCATTGAGAGAGACCATTTCTCTATGCAGACCCTTTTGTGATCCTTGATATTTTTTGGTCTACACATACAGATAGCCATCTTCAGTTCACTAAATGACCAGCACGGTTTGCATTTAGGTTTATGGAGGCTGAGATGACCATCGCAAAACTTGTGTTTTCAGTAAACCATTTCTGTGGCTGAGTCGCAGCCTCCTGGCATTTTTTTCCTTTTTTCCTGATACTTTGTATCATGATGACATTGCTCTTTATATTGGCTACAGGTCCACTGGCAGAAAAATAGCCCCAAAGCATCAAGAAACCATCACAATATGTCATGGTGGGTATGAGGTTGTTTCTGAGGGTGTACATCTCTCTTCTGATCCCAAACATACCAGTGGTATGCATAGCCAAGTGCATTGGCAAGATCAATTTTGGTGTCCTCCACCATATGAGCTTGTTCCAATCAAAGTGCCAGTGGCGTTTGGAATTTGTAGTGGTTTAAAACTTTCATATTATGGTCCAAATATTATTGAGGTAAGTGGTACATGTATAACTTTTTATGTGTTTTTCACTCATTAACGTACCCATGAAGGTCAATAATCAATTGTCTCTATGTCGTTCCCCATGGTGGTGGAGGACGAAAGACAAAGGACATTTTTACACCCTAGTGAACAGGAAGTCATAGGAAAGCCACAATGCCAGTCTATTAAAAGAGCCTCTTTTCTCTATTTAAAGAGCTTAGGTTAAATGTTAATGTAAGGCATTAATTACCATGGTACATTTGGGGTTTATACCCATTTTGATTATCCGTGAGTCCAGGGATACTGCAGTTCTATTTTAATGATTTCTACTGCATGTTCAGGTAACATGGTGTACATGTTGATGAAGTCTTCCATAGGAAGTCCCTGTAGATGTTTTGATCTGTGTGGCTTTAGGCGGTGGATTTTCTGTGGTTCTGGGAAATGCAAGGGTAAAGCAACCGAGCTGCACTAAATTAGCCAAATTTACCTCCATCTTCTACCAGCCTCATTCTACCTCCTCAATGGAGCAGAGTAGGACTCAAAAGAGCATGGTTATAGTCACCTGCCGGATTCAGACCTGCACTGGGATGCACTGGTGGTAAAGACTGTATGTCGGTATGAGATGGTTCCCTGTTCCCTATTTCCCTCCCTTTCTCTTGGGGAGAGGTGGAGGGGTGGGGTGGGGTGGGATGAAGCAGCAGAATCAAATGGGAGGCAGGGACCTGAGAGATGCTATTCATAGCGCCGAAATAGGTCAGGGGGAAAGCGGAAGCATTGCCTGCCTGAGTGTGGATGGCAAACAGTTCCAGGCTTTCGCTCTTCAGTCTCCAAACCTCTGTCTCCCACTCCCCCCTCCCCTCCAATCCCCTCCCCGCCATTTAAATCGGAGGGGGCAGAAAACGTCAGCAATGCAGAGCGGAACCACATATACACACATACGCGCACACACACACACACACCTATGATCACATGCGTGCGCTCTGTATGGAGTCACATGACGCCACCGGCTTTTTTTTTTCGGCACATCTAAAACGCACACTGGAAAAGGACACAGCGGGATTGTGTGACTGCGCCTCAACACCCATCCCCCAAGGGGAGAGCGGCAGTGAGATTGTTGCTTGTCGCGTGGTGGAGGAGCGGTATTTTTAGCTTTGCCGGTGCTGTGGGAGGACTTTCTTTGAGTGACTCTCCTTCCCTGCCTGTGTCTAATGTATCACGAGCAGTACAAGGTGTTTCTGGTGTGAAACTTATGCCTTTTCCAATTCGGAAGATGTTGATTGCAGGAATACACATTTAGTGTATTTCCTAAAACCTCCGTCACTTCCTTGTATTCACTCAATGAAAACCTGTTTACAGAACATGGTAGAAGCTAGGTGCACATTTTAAAAGGAATTAGACATTTTGAAAATTCAGGATGTTTAATCTGTCACCCAGTTGAATGACGTGATCACTTAAATTTATCTCTGTACCTATTTTATTGCCTCTGTAAAAACAATTCATAACTGATACATACCGATGTTTCAAGCCACGGTTCATGGTCGTTTGTCCTGTTCACTGTCACAGTTTGTTTCAGAAATATCCTATTTTACCTTATGTTATTTGTCATTGCAAAAATTTTTTTCTCAACTCTAATAAGAAGACCACACATGGTCTTCTATGTAAGCAATGTTATCCTCCAATTATTACTATTATTTTTTTTTTGACTGGGAACAGTTTTCTGCCTGGTGATGTCCTGAAACTTAATTACTGTATTTGGTGATTCATAATTCATAATAACATGCCAAAAATCATCAAGGGACCAATTGAGCGGATGATATAGATATCTATTCCTGCCAAAGAAATCAAAGAGGACCTGCCCCCCTCCGACCTGAGCTCATTATCGGTGGGCAGCGGGAGGGAACAGGTGTGGTGCTAGCACCCCTGCAGTGGAGTCATCCACCAGCACAGTGGTATTGTCTTGCACCGTGTAAACAACACCTCACAAGGATTATACCCCTATCTAAGCCCAAATTCAAACCATCTCCCATTTCAAGGTCCCTTCATGCAGGGATTCTTATTCTTATATAATCTACAGAGGAGATAATAGCATCCACTTCTGCTCCGGCTGGTGGCCACACACTGTTTGCTTGGCACCGACTTTACTTTGAATGGATTTGTTCCAGGTGAGCTATGGTCCAAATTTTCAAATGTTTGCAGGATCGATGCAGTACCAATCAGCTGATGCAGCACGACCACATGCAGAGGGCAGAGAGGATAAAAAGAGAAGAGCTTACACATTTCTTTTCCCATGTGACATTCTGGCCCTCTTACATTTTTTTGATCAACCAACATCAATTTACTGAAAACTTTTTAGGACTTCGGTTGAATGAGGAATGGGGTCAGTCATATCAGTGTCTTGGTGTAAATGCACTGCACTGCACATCCTTTTGACAATTTTTCCCTTTGTTTGGTGTGCAAGGCAATCAAACAATGCAATTTTCAGATGAGAACACATTACCCCTCAACCCAGTTAAAGGAATAATTAAGGCCAGCTGTTTGAATACTTAAAGACCCCTGGAAAAGTCAATGCCTATCAAAGGCCCTGGGGCTAACTGAGCTTTGGGGGTCACCGATGAAATATGGGGCCTGGTTTACTTAAGGTTGACATTCGTAAAATCACAAGTGAAACTGTGATCACATGTTTAAGGTGACCAGCTCATGCCTCGAATGGTCTCTCGAATTACTCCTTACTTGAGCATACATGGTGCAGGGTGGGGCCAAATGTGGTCTCAGTTCCCTTCAATGGCAGTGTGGGAGATGGGCTCTGCAATGGCAACACACAAATGTTAGTTCTGCCCCTGGCTCGAGAGTTAAAGCAGTGTGCAATGTCTCAGTGCATTCCTTTAAATGTCTTTTTGACGTGTAAACTGAATGATGCACCATGGGATGTTTCACCCCAAGCATTGCTTGATACTGTGGTTGGAGACACTCTGCCTCAGCCATTACCTATGTCCATTATGCACTGTACACCTAATCTCCAGAGACTGGCGGGTCATACTCACAGAGCAGGTGATCCAAATTTGGAGGCACAGTCCAGTCGCTTGAGAGAGTGAATCCTCAGTTCCTCTGGGCTGGCGGTCAGCCCCCAGCTGTACCCCTGACACCCCCCATATGCCCGGCCTGTCACTTCACATTGGGATCTGGAACATCCCAAAGGCATGAGCTCCATGAATAGAGTCCCATCCGTCCCTATTTCTCTGACACATTCGTACGGACGTCCACATTCACTCCAGACACAATACCATAACTGCCCCTGATCCCTGCACTCACAAGGCTAATAAGTGAGCCTGAGTGGGCAGCAGTGTACACTTTTAATGGTTAGGGTGCTAGTCTTGTAACTCAGAGGTTGCAGGTTTGATACCATGCTAAGACACTGTTGTTGTACCCTTAAGAAAACTGCTTTGCCAGAAGTTACCAGAAGGTCTCTACTAAATTCCTCAATGTACAATGAAGACCTTATAGATGTGGGTAAATGACTTCTCAGCGTACGTATTTCTCATTGTTGGGAAATATCAGCCCTTTGCTGATAGAACAGGGTTGAGGATTTCCCAGACCACCTCCCCCCCTTCCTACTTCCACATTTATTTATTTTTGAAAAGCAGAATGACAGCAGGTTCCTTTGCTTGTTCCTACCTATTCAGAGATTCCAGTTCTTGACAAAGAGAACTTGTGGAAGATATTCGATTTAGTCATAGAATCTGTGGAGATCTGTCCTTCTTGGGGCAAAGCTCATGGTGAATATGGTCATGATAATACATCATTTTTTATGGTGCACTATCACTTTAAGCCTTGCCTTGCTTGGTGACACAGAGTCCTAATTATGCACCACCCTGTGAGTCTCCTGGCAACATTCAGCATTGAAATGGCCAGGATTTGACTCTGGTCCAGGAATCAAACCACCTCACCCAGGGTTAGTGCTTTATCTGGAAATGCCTCCTGGGACGCCATATTGAAAACATTCAATATTCATGTCAAAATAGAAGGGAAGACAGAGGAAATCATTTTTGATCTTGATTTGATGTTAAGATATTGAATAATACATTTGATAAGTGCCTTCTATTAATGTGTGCTCCTTTGGTGTGTATAACAAAATGTCCATCCTGTACCTTGTCACAAATGGGGTGTGGCATTGCATGACCTACCTGAGCACCACACCTGTCAGCAGGAAACAGGAAGTTGTGGTTGCAGAGGGTGAAGGAGCACACACACAGTGGTCAATGGAGGACTGTAGGAGGATAACATCACCTGGTCTGATGAATCCTGGTTCAGCTGCACCACGCTGATGGGAGTATGGTGGTCATGGATACATTTTACCAGGCATGCCGGTGATGGCAGTGGAATGGGTGTGGGGTGCGATCTTGTGCCATGCGTCGGGCCTGAAGATTGAAGTGGTGCGACGTTTGAGCTCCAGAGCACGTCTCAGTGATGTTGCTGTTCAGGTGCATCCCATTGTGCTAGCAGCGTGTCCATCTGCAATGTGCCTTTTTCAGCAGGATATGGTCCAAGAATGGTTCTGGGAAAACAGCAGAGAAATCAACATACTGCAGCAGCCTCCCCTGTCACCAGATCTCAGTCTAATTAAGCATCTGTGAGAATTAGCTATATATAGAGTAAAAATTCATTACCCGCTAATTTGCAACAGCTATAGCAAGTACTGGAGCCAACATAGGCCAACGTCACTGTACTGCAATGTCATCACTCATTGTTGACAAAATAAGGCTGTTTTGGCTAAAAGACAAAACACTATTGGGTAGGTGTACATCCTAAAAGTGGTGAGATCAGTGTACATCCAGATATATAATAATTGCAAATGTATTATTAAATCAGGATAAACATGTTTTTATCATTACAAAAAGTTTTTGCTGTTTGCTGTCCTGGAACCTACTGTGGTTGGACATTACTTTGAATGTTTCCACGTGTTTCATGGTTTGTTTCTCTCTCTCTCTCTCTCGCTCGCTCTTTATCTCTATCTCTCTCTGCCTCCTCGTCTTGAACTTCATCATCTGGGCTCTGTGGGTGCCAAGAGTTGCTGCGTTGCCATGGCAACAGCAGCACGCAGAGGTCCGGCTCTGAATGTGTCAGTGAATTAGCGAGGTGCCAAGGCGCAATTACTGAATGGATATGGCCCTGTCTTCCATGTGACATGTGTCCTTCAGAGTAATGAATCACAGATTACATTACACCTATATGCTTACCATCAATATCCCATAACCGTCCTCATGCGGAATAACACATCAGCCCCCTGCATGTGTGTGCCATGTCTTAATGTCTGGGGTTATTTCATGGCTGGCAGGATATGACATTAGCAGTGCATTCTGCTGTGATAGGAAACAGCCTCTACAGTCCAAGAAGATCCGAGTAGGACAGATCCGCCAGAACTGAGCAGTACGGAGGGAAGAATGCCAGAGAGGACAGGAAAAGCCCCAACACCGGGACACGGAGAAAGGCAGAGATGAAAAAAGAGGTGGTGCAGGGAGAGGGATCAAGGCGATGGAGAGGTTGCAGCCAAGAGAAGCAGGAAGAATGCGTTACCCTTGAAAGACAGAGCAGGCGTGTGTGTTGCCATGGTAACGGGACCTATTAGGTAACTGGGTTGCCATGGTGCGTATGTCCCCAGCGATGGAGACCTGGCCAGAACCTTCACACAGGGAAAGAAAAAAAAAAATCAAAGCTTCTGGCACATCAAAGAGTGGGATTCTATTGTGGCCTAATTCATATGTGGGGAAGACAGATGAATTAGGACATAAAACCAGGCTGAAGAGACATGTAGAGTAGAGCCTATTTAATCAGACTGTGTTGTACAGTGTTGAACCCTTAAATATATTACAGCAGAGTACAATTAGTGAAATTTGTGGGGAGAAGAAGGTGGGAGAGGAGAACAGAACATTCCTGAAAAATCTCTCTCTATGGAGGGCTTACGTATTCTCCTTTAATTATTTTCCGGAAAATTCATCGCTCAACTATAAAATGCACACAATCAGAATGTTGGTAAAATATAAATGACTTGATGAATGCATATCAGGAAGTGACTATGCATTATGTCAGCCATAAGTCTGCACACTTATTTAACCATTTAACTTCAATTCAAATTAAGTAAAAACATGCAAAAATGCTGCACTGTGAAAAACTATTCTAAAATATGAATATTTCGGCATTTAGCAGACATCCTTATCTAGAGTGACTCTTACAGATTTACACAATTGCCAATTATACAGCTGAATGTTTTATTGAAGCAAATTAGGTGAAGTAATTCAAGTGTACTATAGCAGAGGACTACCAGTGAATCAAACCTTTACCCAACTCAAGCTAGAGTTACCGAGGCAACAAAATGGTGAACAAACACAGAAATTTCTCAAATGTAAGGCAATGATATAAGGTATCTACAAAGGAAATTATACATGTTTATTAACAACCTATACACCTTTAGGAACCCCCTATAAGATGGTGCATGACCATAAAGTGCTGCCATGTTTTTAAAGCCCTCTGTATTTAGCATTCAGCTCATTCTTATTAATGAGTCAGTTAGCAGGCTGACCAAATCCCAGCAGTGTGACCTGCAAATTACACAGAGGGCCCCTGGGAACTGACTGGAGCTTATTCACTCAACATTTACCACTGAACCTTTCATGTAGAATATAAGTGTGGGTGTGGGGGCGTATTGATCCTGACCATGAGCGGGTGCGTGTGGATCAGAGGTGGCTTTGTTTACCATGCAGCAGACTGTGTTCGGGTTCCCACTAGTGCTGCATTCTCCTCAGGCTCTTGCATGTACTCACTTCGCCCAAGGAGGGCATCTTCTGTCCCGGGGTTTGGGTGAGTATTTTGGAGAGGGGTTGCGGACTCAATTCGTAAAGGAGCGCTCACAAGAGATCTATGCACTTCCGAAATACTTCCAGTGTTCCCTTATTTTTCCACTGGAGAGCAGGATCTGCCGAGTGCCTTGTCCCAGCGCAGATAAGATAAATAAATATGTCATTCAGTGTTACATAAGGAATGTAGCAGTACTGCATGGTGGTTAAGCTTCTTAGCATATCATTATAATTTTGCATGTTCACTGCTGTTATATTTCAATCAAGGCTATTCGTGACAGTTGCAACTATGTAGGAAGAATGGACCATATGCATAGGCAGAAATCCAAGCCTAGTTGCCATGGATAAGGGTTTGTTCCATATGAATATCTGAAATATATTCCAATGACAGATAAAATGAATTCAGACCAAAGAATGTAGTTCCTTCTTCTCCAAAACGGTAGCACGGCAGAAATGTGGACATTCCACTGCCAAAAATGCAGAAACAAAACAGCAAGTTAAAGATAAAAGTACAGCTTTCGAAGTCAGAGGGACAGTTGAAATTAAACGAGGGAAAACATCTTTACCATTTGTATCCTATCCTCTTCCCTTGGGCATTGTTGAAAATGTCAGCGCTTTGGATCAGGTGGGGGTTTGTGGGGTTAAAGGTGAGTTTCACCCTGTCTCTGGTCCTATCACCACATTGTCAACCTGCCATGTTCTTCACCCTTTCTGAATCACACGTGTATGCTTTTACCGGAGATTGATGAGGTGTTGGTGTTGCTGGCATGCTAGCTGATAAACTCTGAGGAGCGTAGGGAACGCTCCATCAAGGTGACCGCCACTCAATACCCTTTACAATCATGCTGAATTATGACTTTACCATCCATTAAAGTACCATTTTAATGGGCAGTTAAGTAACTGGTCAGAATGGAGAAACCAATTCATAATCACACAAAGACCCTTTAATTTTTGCACCAACCATGAAAGGCTAGGGTTGAGGATTTTTCCTCACATTTCCTTCCCCTTTCTTTCAGCACAAGGTGAAATGCAAATACAAATCAAGTCCCTATCATGCATTTAATTTGAGATTCATTTTTATATGAAATGCATTTTTCAAACAACATTGTTTGTGTTGAAAAAACCCAACACAAAAACACAGGCTCACTTCTACATCATCAATTTAGATGCAGTGCAAAAATAAATAAATATCTACAAGAATAATATCATGGATACATGCACAAGAAGTTCACATCAAAACATAATCTTGTTTTGAAAAATTTCCCTTTATAATCATTGAAGCATTATAATATAGGACAATAGTTAACAAGTAATGGTAAGGAACACCAAATAAATTTTTTTAAAATTTTATCAAGATGATCCACAGCAATAAGCCTCAAAGTTGTGTACACATCACATCTTTTGTCCTGATTGGCAAGGCATTGAGGGGCAGATCTCTTGGAGTAACATACTCACACCAGGTCCTGCTACGTTATAGTGTCTTCACCCGCCTTATCCATGACACAGATGAGTATGGCATACTGGTAAAGGTGGTGGCCATTCACATTATGTAAAGAATAAACCAGGACAGGCAGTGGAGTTCTGTGGAATTAACCATGACAGGGTGGTTTGATGTGGCCCAGAGGTGAAGCCAAGGGGCTGTTAACCACCCTGAAGTGGTTTATTTCCACAGAACTGCACAGCCAGGAGTACTTTATTCCTTACATAATGTGAATGGCTACTTACCAAAGAAATAATTCAGCACTTATTAAATTAGGCTACTCTTTTATTATTTTTGAATAAAATATATGACAATGTATGCACATCCGTAGAATACAGTCCATTCATATTGTGAGCCTGACACATCCAAACTTTAAAATGTAATTATTTTAAAACATACTATATTTGTGTACATTAAAAAAATACTATACGTTACACATCTAGGCTTCGGCTACTGAATCTACAGTAAAAGCCTGCTAACTCGAAATTTCTGAGCCAGCCAGCTACATAGTGTCCATTTAGCTGGTGAAGTGGATAACTTAACTTTTGTGTCCGTCATCTTAAACGTACGTATGTGGAAACAGTGACTATAAGCTACATCACACTCATTTATTGAAATTAAATTTAACATTTCTATTTAATTGAAAATTTGATATTGAACAAGGTAGTGGGAGAAGGTACGTGGGAGAGACTTGATGTTTGAAATTCGATGACAGCAACCTGCCCCAGCGTTTTCTCTCTTCGAGAGAATGTTACCTTTATGTCCAGTTGTGAATGGAACTTTCAGTAAAGTTGAATGAGCTTGATTATTAATTTTGAATGGTGATAAGGCCACTTTTTACTGGAACTACTTCATAGCTGTGCATTATTACCGTGCATTCACTTGGAAATAATTCACACCCCTCCAGCCAATCAGAGACAAGTATTTAACCAAGCCATGGTATAAAGGCCCATACCACACTAACTCCGACATCAGGAGCAGGGATTGTAATGGTAAGAGCATCATGTTGAAGTCTGGATGCGATCAAGCAATCACCCTACTTCCCAATTCACGTTGGACATTTAAATTATCCTAAAACACACCTCAAAAGTAATTTCAGTGTTAGGATGTATGATGTATACAGCATAGTCAAATTTACCCAAAAGTTCAGCTCCACATTTATTTGTTTACCAGAAAACAGTTTTGATGAAGAAAATTATGAACATTACTCAGCCAATTTTCAAACTGATGTAACGAGGGTCAGGTCTCAAAAATGAATTTGTACGATGCTGCTTCTCTTGTGTTTTGGCAAGACCAATCCTTTTTTGACCACTATGTCCATGACAAGAATCTTCTCAATTTGCTTGACTAAGTGGTTGATTTTCTGTCTGGCAACTACAAAAATATGCAGAAATGGGATTCTTCCTTGTGTTGGTACAAGTAAGGTATTATGATCACAGACCAAACAAGTGTTTATTATTTATTTATTTATTTTTTTTTTCAAATAGTTCATTTGACATGGCAAGATGTCAAATGAACCTTAGATCCTTATGAAAACGCAAATGTGACAATAATTCAATTCTAAAACATTCTTCATGTTGCTTCCTTGTGCACATAAAGTAGACACATATTTATGAAGTAAGGTTGATGCAGACTTAATAACTTGTACCTTATGTTCGTGGTTTTTCAATTTCTTGGATAACACACTGGCCCGCATAGATACATTTTGAACTTGTTTTCAGGATCATTGTTTTGCTTAATTCCCACCTGCAGCTTGTACATAAAATCGTTTTGTCTCAAAAATCTTTGTTCAGTATGATTAAACTGATATTGAACCTTCATGACAAAATCCTAAAACAGGAAGGAAAGTAAAAAGCATTTGTGTGAATATGTAAGAGATATGTTGTGGTGAGCTGCATGCATCCTTTGGAGCAACATCAGAAATCATATTATCTATGTAAATGGTTATTGATTTGTCATATTTCAAAAATTCCCCATTCAGGTTGTGAAACCTATGTGAATTCATATCCATGTATAAAATCTTAGTTCCTGCATTCTGTATTTTAATGTCTCTTACTGTACAGCCAGTTTCCATGGTAACAATACAGAAGCAGCTGCTGGACACAGGTAGAATGAAAAGCAATGCACTAAAGTCTTACTGTGCGTTTTAACCGAACACGTTGCACTATTTCGCTTTGCTCTTTCCCTTATGTCTTCACAGCTTGACATGAAAAGAGCAGGACAATTGCATGTGACATCACGGCAAGCAAGTTTAACTACCCCAGTCTGATTAGCAAGTTTGATTGACACAGAAGGAAAGAAGCCAATTATGTTGCTAGGTAACATTAATTGGCTAGGTAGCTATTTAACCGACTAAGGCAACAATTACATTACCTCATAGAGTCACAGTACAGAAATATTTAAATTGTTTAATATCAGGAAAAACTTACCAGGAACTCCAAATGCAACATCTCTTACCTTCTGCCCGGCCCGCTCCTTTCGCTGCTTGTTCCTGTATGTTGGCAGGGTGGTGTCAAACAGCTTAGGTTGGGAGCAAATGGCGACGATCAATTTCCTTTCCATCTTCAAATTTTTTTCCCACCAAAGAGAGAAACGGGAGGCGTGGCTATTCCATCCAGCTTGAAGATGATCAGATTTTGCTTTGCGAAACATTTTAACTGAGCAAACACTCGACACATTAAATTCATGACCTACAGTTTCGCTGTGCTCAATGCCTCATACCCATTTCCTTCCATTGACTTTTCATGCTTGTTAATTTTGCAATGCATTCGGTTGAAAATACAGTTAGGTGTGGAAAAATTTTCTCCAAATACAGATACGCAACATGTGAGAAATGCTATGCACAAATTAACAATCTGCAATACACTCTGCAATCTTGCAATATTTTATAATCAAACACTCAATAAAACAACACACGACAAAATTGATTTTGGCTTTTTTTATTTGTATTTATTACTGAGCCGTCAATTTATTGAAATCACCCATAAAATGACACAAAAATGCATAGGAACAGCCAAAAATTAATATATATTATCCACCAATAACGAAGCTCCTAAAAAATCACGACCCCCTACATGGGGAAGCAAAAGAAATAGGACGTGTAGGTGCAAAATCAGAAAATGGATCGTTTCAAGCATTTCAGAACCAGTAAAACCGGTCTAATCTGGATAATGTTGAAATGATTGCAGTCAATAATGTATGTTTCCTATTAAATCAATGGTTTGTTTTTATTTTTTTATTTTCTGTAAGTAAAATGGAGTGTTTTCCCCCTGTATATTTGTGCTCAGTACCATGCTTGACCTCACGTGGCAGTGTATCTGGTTTTATTGCAGTATTGGTCCAGAACAAAAGAGGCAAACTGGTGACAAAATGTTCTTGGCAAATTCACAAAAGAAACTCTTCTTCAGTCAAAAGCTTTGACAAAGTTGAGGGTCTTTTAACATGTTTTTTTTTTTAAATAACACATAACAAACATTCCCCTTGTTTGATAATTACCAAGACTTGAGCTGGCTGAGTCTTTTGAAAACAGTCACCAGAGCCTCACTGTTTTCAAAGGATTTTGAGCCTTCTAAATTCAAAACGCCTGCAAATTCAGCCCAATTCAATATGTTCAACCCAATGCATCAGACTGATTCAGCATTCTGAGCATGTTAGTCCAACCTATACCTGAAGCTGTAGACATGGCTTCATTGTGAGGGTACTGCACTTTCGTAACGTTTGATACAACTCACATTTAGTCCCATCATTATATCACTTCATAATCATTAATCAAATGCATTAAGACATTAAGACAATAGTGTTTGTAATTGCAAAACATTACTTTGGGGGGAAAAAAAATCTTCAACAAAGCACCTCTGACTTGTACAAAACTTGGCCGGAGAGGCGGCAAGTCAAAAGACCGAACCGGTCATCCAGTCAGGTACAGGCCTTTAAAAAAGAGCACAGAACATCCCTGGCCCAAGAGCAACACTTCCTCTCCCAGCTGAATGCTTAATTAATCAGGCGGACTGTTAATCAACTGCAGATTAGACTGTTAAGGGACTCTGTTTGACAGCTATTTACTCTTAGTCCTTTATGGAAAAGAATATAGGGGATTTATGCTAACAGATACAAGTAAAGATTTATTTATAATTTCTGCTCATTTTACAAATACACAACAAAAACTGGTCAACACTCTTGGTTTCAGTAATTGGTTGGTTGTCTTATTGTTGGTCATGGAAAAGTTCATTTACAAACTCAGACAAAATTCGCTAAGCTGTGATGGCAACTTCACAATGTTTGTTAAAGGGGCAGATAGAAAAATATGTATCCCTTTTATTTCATTCACATAGAACATGAGGCAGAAATTTTTTTAAATTGTGTATTCAAATTCCATGTAAAAGCTCCACATCTTTTTATGGCAAACAGAAGGAGTGTGTCGAGAAACCGGGTTGCAAAACGCCACCCTATGAAAAGTAGGAACGAAAGTGAAGCATAAGAGGGTGGCTGCTAACAGTAACATTATTTATGTGAGTTCAGACAAACAGTTTTACTGCAGGAAGAGAATTAGTTACTTGTCGAATACTAATTAGCACGATAATGTATATTATATTCTGTTCACTTAGGGCCAAATCCAGATCTGAGTTCTTTTTAGTCATGAACAACATCCTGCTTCTGCCATCTTGGGAGGAGGAATCTCATATGACAATGGGACCATGCTTCTTTCAGCACTGGGATGAGGGCTCCCAGACAAATATCTTCCCCGCTGAGCCACTCAGAATCCAAGTTTTAATATTCAATAAATAATCCCATTCTTTAGCAAAATGCAACATATCCATTACCTGGTATTAGAGCGGATAAATTAGAGCGGAATGTTTTAAAAAAAAAGCAAGTATAATTCATAGTAAGCAGCTTAAATAATGCAAACAGTTAAACATAAGCAGTATGTAACTGCTGGCGCATCTGCAGTGTAGAAATAAGCAGGATCTCATTGTCATGTCAACCTGGGGAGTTGCTCAGACATACTCACAGGTCAGGGGTAGACTAAAACTGGTTCTTAAGTATAGCACCCAGGTCTGAATTTGGGCCCTTATATATCTGAATGTCAACAGTTTAGTTTTATATTTATTAAAATGTTTGTTTAGTTTTATGTTTTATGTCTCTTAAAGGCCTTGTCTCCTTAGTATCAGAAATATCTAATATAGGGGTTTCTCAGACTCAGTCCTGGGAACTTGCAATGTATGCATTCGGGGTCTCATTAAAACTGTGAGATTATTTACCCTCTGTATGTCCAATTATGCAAGAAAAAGGTATTTATGGAATAAGGCATATGTTTGATATTCAATTCTCAGGGTTTGAAGTCAGATTAACCAGGACTATCTACCAATTATCTCCATTATAAACTGGTACCATTTAATCGATTCAATTATAGACTGTCAGATGAAATCTGGTCAGAGAATAAAAATCTGCACAGAATAAAGGGTTCAATTGGGTTAATTAAAGATAAACTTAAATAAAAACCAGCATAGACTGAGGATACCCAGGACTCAGTTTGAGACCCACTGGTCAAACACCTGTTTTCACAGGCTTTTTATTGATTTTAATTAATTTATTATTGAATAAGTTGAATTATTTGTAAAAATTATTTGGTAAGTGTAACAGAAAATTTGAACTTTAAGATTATCCAGCTCTACTTTACTTGCCATAACATTGCACATATATACCGCTGAAACTCATGTAAAATGGAAATAAACATTTTTCTTGAAATACACACTGAAAAATCGTTCAGGTTGAACACTTCACATTGCATATTTTGCACTTGATGATTTTATATTAAATAATGGGCACTTGCATCGCAAAACAGTCGTATGCTACTCCAAAATTGTATCTTTTCATCCAAAAAAATACCAATACGGATGAAAAGGTAAGCCAAGTTTACCAAATTATCAAGACAAGAATACGAGGGGGAAGTAACAACTGTTTAACATGTATTGTAAGAATGGGCTTTTAGCTATCTGACAAATATCTACAAAAAATGAAAAGAAAAATTATCTAGAAAAAGACATACTTGCTATTGGTTTCAATGTCTTTTCGCATATTTTAATTCGACATTCAAATATGAAGGGGAAAGAAAATATGAGGAAAATTTTAGATAAGTTGATGTCTTAACATTATTTATATCTGCTGGAAGGAATGAATACAATAAATTAAGACTTGAATAATCACAGTTACTCAATCCTGATTCTAATTACTTCATTCAAACTACAATTAATTTACAATTTTAACTATTAACTATAGTAACTATTTTATTACACAACATGTATATTTTAAAAATATATCTTCACATACTTTCAATTAGATGGTCAATTTGATATTTTGATTAATAAAAATCAGATCAAATGCATCCTTTGAAAAGTAAATTTTTTATTGTTTTACTCATTTGCCTAGAGGGACTTTATTATTCTACATGTAAAACTAATGAGCAGCAAACTACAAACATATAAATTCCGTAATATTATTTCTACAAAAACGTTAACATTCGCTATCTTCTGTAGGAATTTCAGTATTACGTTTTTAGTTTAAAGCATTTTTCCAAGATTTGCAAAAGTTTTTCACATTTATTAAACGAATAGCCATTTTATGTCAAATAGCATTCCATCACAGTATAATTTAAGTTACAATTTGTGCTTGTAAATCACAATTTCTTTTCACTAAATAAATATTAAGGCTTGGAAATCTCTAATTCTCTAACCGTAAACACGCTAATATGAAAGGTCATATATTTTTTTTTTATCATTCTTTGCTACATAAGCCCATGGTACTTTGCTTTTAGATTTATAATTTCAGGCTGTAATCCAAATTTGCCCCTTGAGGGCTGAATCCAGTCTTGAGTTATGTGCCACTAAAGTGCATTTTCTATGTAAATGTCAGGCTTTTGAGGGACTCTCTCCTGTACATGTATCCAGACCAAGCCAATTTCTGTCCTTTTGTGAAAATTAAAATGATTTTGGTAGACTTTTCTGAGATGAGGGTGTGTCTCATTATTTTTCTGAGTTAAATGGGTCAAGATTTGAGACTTACTTCTGTTCATCCCATGGAGCTCAAGCACATCAAGCACCAAACATCAGCACAGCAACTGTTTTGTTTTCCATATTCTGCTTCAAAAACAAATAAAAGTCAATGTTCAAGGGAATTCAGCCTCTTACAACGTAACAGTAAATATCCAACTGCTAAAATAGACAGTCCAATGGATAAGACTTTTAAATGCATAAAATGTAACCATAAATCACAATATCAAAGCTGTTCTTCAGTTGCTTGGTTACCATAAATATTAGAATTTTCACAGAAGAGAATGAAAGTTCTTATGGACAGGAAAGTCCACAAGGAAATATGGCTCCAGTTTAACTGCAATTAAATGGATCAATCACCTGGAGGAAGGGTTATGGCAGGGCTTGTTTGTATTGTTCTGATTTGCCCCGCCAATTTTAGCACATAGACACACCCAACACCCAGAAGTCCAGATATGAATAAAGCCAAAGTGTTTAACTCAGAAGTAAGTAACTGGCACTAATGTAACCAAGGTCTGGACTCAGCCTTAAATCCTCAAGTCCACAATATGGGCTCTCACTTGAGAGGACACCATTGTAGAAAGTAACACTTTGGAACATACAGGAAATGTTAACATCAGAAGAATTTCTACAAATAACCAAGTTATTGCAAGATAACCAGCCAGCTAGCAATATTTAAAGTGAATCATGCAGCCACAGAATTCCATAAGTCCCCAGTACTCTTAGTTATGTATGTTCTAATTCAGTCAATTTATCAATGCTAGCTAGCTAACGTTAGGTTAATGGTTAAGTAATATTAGCTAAATTACATTAATGAGCAAACTTTAGTCAGTATTACTTATAATCAAACAATACTGGTCTTATTTAAATTTGTAAAACTTGCATTTGTTTAATTCACAAATCTTGTGGTACTCTATAACTACCTTAGCCAGCTATGTGGGGCCAGAGAAAATTGTGGGACGTTATCTCCCATGTATTTCAGTTGTCCACCACCAGGGGCACAATGGAGCCTGTTTCACATTATGTTTCAATGAGTCAGGAACTGCAGCATGATCTCCGCTACAGTAATCATTCAGCTACCACTAATTCAGATGGATGTCCATTTTTTAATTATCGGTCTTAGTGCATTGAATTAAACAATGCAGGAATATGCACTGAAATGAATTTTTTTTTAAGGTGGTGGGATATTTTTATTTGAAATGTGCAAAATGCTATGTTGTATTAAAACCGGGATTAAAAATGGGCTAGGTAAAATGAAACGATCTATTTGCAACAGAGACACATAAATAAGAACAGGGATGGATGTCAATATCAAAAATTTTAACTATATCGTTCCTGGTATTTTACAAATTTATGGACGTCGGATTTTATTTGTAATTCATTATATTTCTTTAGTACATCCAGTGACCTCATTTGATTCAGGAGACACAAGCCTATATTTTCCTACAATTTTTAAACCACAAATCAATAAAAAAAAAAACAATATTGCAATTAAAGAAAATATTTAATAATTTTTGAATAATTTTTCAAATAGATAATTATTTACAAAAATTATATTGTTACAATATGAGGATTATTGAAGTGCATTAATTTCATGTAAATCTATATTGAAGTGATATATTCAAATAGAAAAAAGAACAGCTGGTAGAGATTAAAGAGTAATTCACAGTGATGGTGAGAAGATGCACCATATCTGGTAGAATGCCACTTCATCCAGTGATCTTTCTAGTTCTAACTTTTACTATTAACTGTTGGTATGATTTATTTTAATATTAAACAATTTGCATTGATATGAATAAAGATAAGAAGCTAGCTAGCCAGAAGTTGAGCTAGCTAGGTTAATTTTCTTAATTCTTAATTGTGTCCACCACCAATTATGCAATTGTTTCCCTTGTTTAAAGGATTTGCAAAACTATTACTCTATTACTGTAAACTGAAATTGCATAGTGTTTAGGCTAATAAGTGTTTTACCTCACTAGGTTGCAAGTAGCATGTTCAGGTGACCTCTAAAACACTTTGGGTGAAGCGGAGATGGATTTTATGTGCTCTTTCAGCTGGTGAGATTGTCGCTAATGTATAAGAAGATACAGACATTTAAAATTGTCGCTCTTCAAAATAAAAAAAAAATTCCAACTGACTTGACTCAACTTCAGAATTTTATAATCTTTTATACTTTTTAGTCCATGATCCACAAAAATAACTGACTATTTATTAAATGTTACCTAAGTTATGAGTGGGTCATTTGGACATTATCGCTAAATTAAAGACAGCGGTTTCAAGTGGACATTACATTTCAATATGGTATTGATCAATGGGAATAATGTCGTAAAATCTCTGAGGGAGCGACATGTCTTATTACCTCATAACACTTCAGTGGATTGACTGAGAAGTGTTATGAGGTAATAACTGTTCTCAGTGGATTGACTTATGATGACAAAAGGATCATATTGAATTTTGGGTGTCGTTTTCAGTGGTGAAGAACCAGGCTCCTCTGTACCCAGGTGTGACTCAATAATATGGAATTACCACTGAGGTATACATTCTACAAGTAGTATATTAATATTGTATGGGGAATACATATGAATTATAATTAAGTTTTAAAATGATCTATTAATGCAGATGCCTGCGATATACAGTTGACTTAACTGACTTAAAATATGTGGCACTAAATTTCATCTACCGATCTCCATTCAGTCTGATAAAATATTATAAATCTCACTAATAATAAAACGTAAAGCACAGAACACTAAATAACCCCCAAACGAAGTTCAAACACCTCCAGTTCCTAATAGATTAGCTACCTTAACACTTTATTATGCTATATACTTATCTATATGTGCTCCCTACTGCAGCAACCCGATAAAGATGGACATTTTAGCACAGAATGCTACAATTGGCACATGCGCAAAGAGTTGCAGATAAAGTTTGAAAATGTAATACTCGATTAAATTTGTTAATTTGTAAGTTTAGCTGTTTGATTAAATATGTCCTCATTTCCAATAATTGCAAGCCCATTTGTCAAAAACTGCAGACAGCTTGGTGGCCTTCTAGTGTAATACTTGCTTACATGCTATTGTTACAGATCAGTCAAGTGCATCGCTATAGAATTTGGTGCCTCATCAAACTTGCATTTAGGTTAACATTCTCTTGAAAGCAGTTTCTAAGTAGGTTCTGCCCTAATTAAAGTTTTAGAATATGTGATTAGAGACGAGTGAGCCAAACTTATGTGGACTAGAGCTTTCCCTCTGTTTCTCAGAAATATTCACCCCTCCAGACGAGAAGACATATCACATTTCAGAGCCCTCAAATTTACTAAAAGGAATGTAAAAGTTTACTGGTGCAAACATAGCAAAAAGGCAACCCAGATGTGGCAATCACAGTACAAAGGAAAAAAATCACAACAATTTGTCTTATTTTGTTCCCCGGGGAAAACACATTCGGGACTATTTGGTGATCAGTGTCACGGAAGAGGGTGAAAGACATAAAGTGACTTTTTCACAAACATGTAAAACCTATGATAGTCAATATTTTTTTTTAAGAATCACATGGGTCTGGACAACAAAACACAAAAACACAACAAAGGAGAAGCATATTTACAACACTGACACACACACATACACACGGACACACACGGTTACACCTTACTAGAACCATCACAGTTACAGAGCACACGAGTACACAAGGCAGGACAACGAAGCTTCTTCTGTGCAACATCTACGGTGGGCTGGTAGCACGGCGGTCATCCCTGCCCACGGCCACTGGGTGGCGCTCATCTATATACACAAACAGACTACAGCGTTATCAGGTGGGGGATGGGGCTTTATGGTTCATACACATTATGGTTGGGACACCATGGTTCATGACACATACTGATTCTGTGGGTTGTCTGCGCCGGCCCAGTCGATGGGACTCTAAAAACATATAAAGAAGAAGACAACAAACAACAAAAGTGTTATTTACCTGGCCAGGACTCGAGAGGTGGGTGACGGAATGGTGAATGGGCGGTCTAAAGTGCAAGCGGTAGGAGGGGGGAGGGAGAGCAAGATGAGGCACGGTTCCAGAGTTAATGTGCGAGAACATGTGCTCCATTAGTTTCCCATGGTAAATTTGTGGTTTACCATGCATATCTTTCCATGCTCAGCTGATGCGTATTATTTAATGCATATATACATGTAAATATATATATATACAGGTCTTTGTTTGGAAAAAAAAAAAGTTTGCCATTGTGTTTCATCATGCTTCAGAACAAAGTCATATTTAAGATACGTCATTACCATGCTGTGGTTTGCACTTGCCCATGCGGTTTGGATGCCAATCATGGCTACTTGAGCCATACCGTTTTGATTTTTTTTTTTTCTATTTCATTCCCTTCAATGAACTTCTCTTTGAGCTCTAGCTTGGTCGACTACAGTGTCAAAGAGAAGCTAGATACACCGGAGGGGAGAAAGGGAAAAAAAAAGTTACATTCCTTCAAATAAAACAGACCCAAACACTGGTTTAATATAAAATTTATTTCATGCTAGAATCTTTTATTTTATTTATTTACTTAGTTTGCATAACATTTTGCATGCATTCGCTTTCCCCCAAGTACTAAATTGCATACAATGCTCTTGTGTTTTCTTTTTTAGTTTTTTTTCTTGACTTAACATTTGAGTGAGAGAGTAAGACAGGTTAAACACACGTTTTGTTCTCTCCCTTCTTTTAAACTAGGACACCCAGTTTTTTGTTCTTTTTAAATTTTCTTTTAAAAATAACACTGTTAAAATTCAATACTTAATATGTGATATGAACAACGTCTCACTGTAGGTTTTCACATGGGATCTAAACACCAATAATTATAGCATAAAACAGGGAAGGAATTAAAAAAATTAAGTTTTTTATCCCAGTTGATTTTTTTTCTTATAAGATCCAGGGTCACAAGCATGCCAACAGAAACAAAGTCTAAATTAATTTGCTTTTTTTAAACTACACAGAGAACTTGCTATTGTTTTTTTCTCCATTTCTCGAGTACGTTTATAAACTAAATGAAAGGCGGTAGTCAATATGACTAGAGCTGCCTATTCAAAATGTGTCCATCAACAAAAAAATAAATTATCGGAGGAAAGACCAAATAACTGGCTGTGAAGGAAAAAATGACACTATCTTCTATCCTTGTATATTTTGGCTACAATGTATGTAAAAGTAAGGAGCTTTTGGAAGAAAAAATATAATTTTTTTCTTACAGATATTCATTACAATTACAGCGTTTTTCTTTTTTTTAAATAATTCACCATGCAACTCATGCTAAATGAACAGATAGAAGTCTTCTACAGTCGTAATTCTCTGATGACAATATAGGTGTTATTACCATGACAATTATTGTAACTCTGCTTATTATGCTTATTTGATGTTTTTATTTGGCTGTACATAGAGCCCCGTTGTCCTCTTCACGTTGAGTCTTCTGTTGTCCTCGTATTGTCCTTTCTTGGAAAAAAGTACAAGTCCCCATCTGAAAACCACATGCTCACAAAAAAATTTGATATAATCTTCAGTTTTCATTTTCACTCTTTTTTTTTTTTTTTAGAAAAAGTTTATACCTTGTCCTTTGAAGTGAGATTAAGAGACTTCCAATGTTGTCCTCTGTCTCTTTGTCTCTCTCTCTCTCACTGTGTCTCCCTCTCCCTCTCTTGTTCTCTCTTTCTCTCTCTTTCTCACTCTCTCTCTCGCTCTCTCACTGTCTGTCCAACCCCCCGAGCCCATTTTTGTGTCCCTCAGCCATTGCGGAATCACGGATGCTTAAGTATTGTCCACCTTTAAGACATAATCAGGCCCCCCTGGTCAGGTCACTTTGAGAGCCTCTGCTTGCATATACTTAACTAGGACTGTTTCCTCTTTACAGGGATCTGTGGTAGAGAATACAGGGCGTTTGCTAAGTGTCAGCCAGCCATTTAGGTTTCATTCAGTCATTTTAAGAACGGTTGTTTTCGCTTAAAAAAAAAATATATGCTAGACACCAGAAAAAGAGTATAGGGCAAAGACGACCCTTTACAGTTGTTAAAAAATGTTTTCTTTCACAAGATCCGAAAAAAATGAGGATGAGAGACAGAGAGATAGATACAGAGAGAAAAAAAGGAGGAGAGAGAGAGACACGCAGTGAGGAGAGCTGTTGGTTAAGAAGGAGAGGCAGCCCGGAGGAGTGCATGCAGGTGAGCCAGTCCCTTTCTGCAGCCGAGCACAGCTCGCTCATGCACAGGCCGATCAGTGCCCCTCCCTAACGCCACACACCCAGACACGACACTCACAGGGAGGGGGGAGGAGAAGGGGAGGGGGATGGGGGGCGGGGGTGTATCAGAGGTGGATGGACAGGTCGGTCCATACTTAACGACGGGAAAAAAAGGTGGAGAATAAAGCGAAAAACGAAGAAAGAGGAACAGAAGGAAATAAATGAAAGGGTGAAGATCTGGTTTCTTGTTCTTCGCGGAACGGGACCAGAGCACTCACAGTGTGTTACTCGGAGCATTTTGGAAGGTACTGCCGTGCGTGTATGTATGTACGTATGCGTATTGAGATGGGAACGCATAAGAGTAAATTAGAGATAAAGAAAGTGGAAGGAGCAGAGAGAGGGAGGCTTGGATCATCAAAAGGATCCAAGCCCAAAAGAAATGACAAATGCATAAAATAAATATGCACAGATATAAAGTTCCTGCTTTGTTTACAAATCTTCTGAGGCATGGGCTTTGCCGGGATTATTCCGCCATTATTCCGTCACTTGCGAGAAGGGGTGTGGCTTGTGTAAATGCAAGGACTGAAGAGTGTTTCTGATGACCTCGTCTGACCCTGCCTGACCCTACAAAACAAGAGCCCGCTCCCTGTCCATTGGGGGGAGAGGCGTGTTCAGAGAGGCCCCGCCTACTTATTGTAAGTTTACTGTGTGTGTGTGTGTGGGTGTGTGTGTGTGCGCGCGTGTTCCCTGTCTTAGACCAGTGTGATCCTGAGTGAGCTACATGTCCTTGAGGTTAGCACAGTCCTTTAGGTTTTTCTGTGGCACCACGTCTTCCTTTTCACATTTTTTGACAGGGGAAGGTTTTGGAGGAGACATAACAAACAAACTACATAAATAAACATAGATTTCAAAAAAAAATAAAGTGAGGGAAAGGGGTGGGGGAAGGGAAAGGGGAAGCAGGAGAGAGGGAAACCAAATTCCAGAGAAAGTGAAGAGGAATGGGATAGACCGATGCGACACACACAGCGTAGACAGGGGCTGCCGTGGGGGCGGAGAAGGCGGGGGCGGGGGGGCCGTTCTGACTGACAGGCCATTCTGTCCTACTGACCCATGCTACAGAATGGATGGGATGGGGGAGCGAGATCGCTGCAGAAGGCAGGGCGGGCTGCAGGGGGCGGTGGACACCGACGATACTCCAATGGCGTTTCCGCCCATGGCGGCAATGCTGTTTAGGCTCCGTGACTTTTCGTAACCTTCGTTTGAAAAGGAAATTCATCTGAGCACACGGCAGCACTGGGACCAACATCAGAATGGTCTTTTTTAATGGTTTTTGTCTATTTTTTTTAGGTTGGGAAAAAACATTGTTGCCAATTCAACAGCATCATCTTCCATGCATTCTGTGAGTCAGAGGTTTTTTTAAGGCATGCACTGTGTGGTATCGAGGTCGACGAGAGGCGCACCTCCTATCAAAAGGGATATCGGTATGAATCAAGGCAGGCTGGCAGGCTTCTGATTTACCCGTTTCATTAAAAATCAATACCCAGGTCCTCAATGTTATTCTGTACTTTTGGTAAAGAATTGCTTTAGGACTGTCCAAGATAAAAGAATGCAGTCTTTTGATGTGTTTTGTAGTTTGTGGTTGCAGACTGGTCGGTTTACCTGAAGATTGGGCCAATTAAATTCAGGTTGTGCAAATATGCTACCGGTCATTTTCATAAGAGCGATGAATTCCCAGATTTGACTGCTCAACACAGACCTGACACCAGCTCAGATGTTAACCCATTAAAAGTAAAAATTTAGGCTGTGCAAGAGCTGAGAATTGTTATCAGATAGGAGTAAATCACACCAATTCTAAAATGCTACGTCTAAAATACAAGGTGTCCAGATTCCAGATTATTTGGTAACTATTCCCAGTGACATTTTGATTCAGAATCCCATAATGAGAGAAGCAGCAAACTGCATATCCAATAGGATCTTGCGACCAGTCTTGCGAGTGAGCGCATTGTAGAAACGCACAGAGGTTTGGCAGTTAGGAGCCTCTCCACGTGGGCTATGCTATATGCTAACGGAAGCCATGATTGAGCGCTAGGCATCCTGACCGGCACAGTGCACAGAGTGCACTTCCCCCTGGGGTTTGCCATTCTGCGTCTCCTCCCTGATACCACCCATTCACAGGTAACCGCATGCAGCATCAGGTAAAACAGGTGTCTCAGGACATGCACAGAAACAAGAGCCACATTATACCAGCTCACTCACAGCCAGACAGTCATACTGACACACACTTACATACATACATACACATTTACATACACACACATGTACATACGTTCGTACGTACACAGACATATACAACAGCGTTTTCTTATCTCAATTGAAACTTGATTCCTTGCAACTAAATCTGGGCCATCAATATGCTGTAAAAATGTAGTTTTTTTCTGTTTTAAAGCGGACTAGATACATAATGAATGTCAATGTCAAGGATCTCAGCATAGTGATTTGTAGAACTAGTATTTGTGCTCAGGAATCATTTGAGTCTATGGTTTGGTAAAGAGCATGCTCAGTTAGAGCAATGCATCATGGGATTGGACATGACCGTGAACCCAAGTGACATAGTAGCACCAAGATGCACTGGAGAGGGGGTGCTGTGGAGTGGCGGGTCTTTTGTGCTGTCAGTGGTGGGGTTTTGTGTGCAGTCAGGTCTCGTGACAGGGAATTGGTGGTTGTGGTTTGGTAAGCCGGTGGCGTTTTGCTGGGCTGAGACTCTAAGGACAAAGCATCCTCAGTATGAATGGTCGCGGGGAATGTCAGTCAGTGTCTCTAAGAGCAAGGTGAGTGTCATTTTCAGAAAGACATGCCATTTGGGAGAGTTGTTCAACCTCTAACACAGTCCTTAATGGCGTTGCTAAGCTCGCGCTGAGATGGTGAAGGGTTTGAGCAGTGAGGTTAGCGGTAGGGGGGCCCTATCTCAGATACATCACACTGGGGGGGGTGGGGGGTGGTGGGTGGGGCGGGGGGTGTACCTAACAGGACGTTCATGTGTGTCTGTAAGAATCTGCATTTCTGGTTGAGTCCTGAGCCAGGGTGGGGACAGAGAAGTGTTTATGTGAGTCTTGGCCTGGTGTTCTCCTCTTGGGAGTACAAGGAGGTGGGAGATTCCCTCTCCATGGTCTGTCTGTACCCGGGGCAGTAGAGACTCCCCCCTTCGCCTCGTTGTGGCATGGCTTTGGCCAGTCACCCTGCTCTGGGCGTATGTTCTGGGTGCATTCCTAAGTAACAGGTTGCAGTGATGTCTCCCCCATAGGGGTGCCTCAGTTTCCTACCAGACTCCTGTGTCTCTAAGCATAGCGGGCTGCATGTCTGAGCAAGAGTATACAAGGGTGATGTGGCTGCTGTCTTTAGTTTAGAGGATCCTCCAGCCCATTAGGTCAGCTCTCGCTGACCATACCTCAGCTCCTCTGCAAACTGAGGAGAAATGCTACAATGTGCAAAAAAATAGCCGCCTTGAGATACGCACAGATGTGTGAGGAGTAGGAGCCGAAGGAGGGTGTGTGCTCCATCGGTATGTTTTGGAGAGAGAGCTCTGTGAAATGTCCTCTTGCATGCGGCTTCTGGCTTGGCTACAGGTGGACAGTGCCCAGCTTTGTGGAACCTGCTTTAGCCTCTCGTGTGTCCCCCCCCCTTTGGGCTGAGGGGAGGGGCTAGCCCAAGCCCTGCGCCCTGCCCTTCTGTGGCGTGCTGTGGGTGTGGGAGGGGCCTCAGTGCTGGGAGGGGGCGGAGTCTGGATGTGGGGTGGGGAGGGGCTTCAGTGTGTGAGCCTGGCACAGCTGTCCTCCTGGCACCGTACCCAGCCTAGCTGCAGCAGGGGGTACACCTGGGGGGCGAGAGGGGCGGCAGGCTCCGCCAAGGGCCTCCCCAGAGAGGGACAGGCTACTGGGCCAAGGCGCAACCAGGACATGGGAGGAATAAAAGGAGGAAACAAACAAACATTGGGGGGAAACAGGAAAAAACAAACAAACGACAAAGAAAAAGGAAAAAGTAAGGTTAAGGTTGGTCCAGAGATGAAGGCAATGGCTATCTGCCTGTCTTTGCGTGCCTGAAGGAACTGAGCTGAGTAGACAGAGACTGACCCCTGTGGCAAATGGGGCAAATCTCTCTGTTGACTGGGTGAGATGGTAAAGTGATAAAGGATAAGGAAAAGGGGGGTTCAGTGTCAGGGGTTGAGAAAGGGGTAGTGATCATGCAAATGAGTAAAAGGGTTTCTCAAGAAAACCAGAACAAAACAAGGATGAAACTGCATCCTAAAAAAACAAGACCACTCTTTGTGTGATTTGTTTTTTTTTGCCTTTGGACCATAGTAATAAATAAATATGAAACAAATCAAGATCAAATAAGACAATTTTTGTCCCTCCATCCTGGAGATATTTTGTCATTATTTCCTTAGACCTGGATTGACTGAGAAAGGAGACCTGTGGTAAAGGGAGGAGGAGAAGAGAGGATAGGAGAGGGGTAAGGGTGGGGGGAGGCCAGCATGGGAGTTACTGTGCAGAGCACCGCCCAAAAGAGTTTTGGGGGGAAACAAAGGAAGTCAGGGCTTGACAAAATCTAGGGGGAAAAGAAATATATTGTGGGTGTTGCCCTTTGGTAGAACGTCAAACCAGAATGCAGATCTCTATAACCAAGGTGTATGTTGGGGGTGGGAGGTGGGTAGGGCCAGTGAAGGGTGCCTATATCAGTGTCCCAGGGGGTGGGGGGTGTGGGACCTATGTTTGTGTGTTTTGGGGGGGCAGGGGAGGTGGAGAGTGATAGTGACTTGGGATGAGGTGTTTGGCCAGGGCTTCAAAAGTCAAAAAGGGAGTCACTGGAGGAGGTACGGGAAAGGGTGTGAAGGGCATCGCTTGCTGTTTTATTGTTTTTTTTTTTTCCTTTTCTTTTTTTATAGGCTCTTTGCATGTTTGCTCACGGCCTGCCTGTGGGTGACAGCTGCTGTTACACGCCCAGTTTTTTGTCTCTGTTTTTTTTTTTTTTTTCTGTGGTGGTTAGGTGTGCCGTTACATACCCTTCCTCACTCTTCCCCCTGTGTGGGCTCGCCGCTCACCCGTGGGCAGGAGGAAGCAGGGCTGATCGCTTCTGTCCCCCGGGCTAAAGATCTGGCCGTCCTCAGGCGAAATGGCCTGGTCTATATGAGGACAGTCTTCATTGGCCAACGCCGCCTTAGCTGCCTCTCCATTCACTTTGGAATCTTCAAACATATAAGCACAAGTGAGAGACTGTGCGCGACGGGAGATGGAACATTTAACTCTGCGTCCTGGCTGGGATCTGCAGCTAAGGAGAGAGGAAGGTTGGAGGGGGACGGCAGCGTCTGCCGACGTGGGGGAGGTGTGCAAAGTTTGCTGGTGGATTTTTTGTTTTCTTTTTTTTTTTCCTGAATAAAGGAACAACATTAGCGGCACATTCATCCAATGTTTGGTGTGAAAGAAAGTCCCACTTCCCTCCACCACCCCTCCAACCCTCAAAAATCCCACCATGACCGCCATCCATCTCCCCCAGATCCCACTCTTTCCCTCGTTCACAAGCCCATTAAATTAAAAACAGAAAGAACACAAGTTATTAAAAAAAACATTTTCATTCTCATCTGCCATTTTGCAACCCAAATAACACAGCCCACCTCCCTCCCCACCAGCCTCCCGTTTTTGCCCAAAATCCACATTCTCAAACTAAGACCCCATACCCACCCTCTTCATCACACTCAAATCCCATCATGCATCATGTCATTAAGTCTAAACCTCTCCATCAACTTTCGACATGCCAAGTGGTTAGAACCATATTTAAAAAACACAGGAAAAACAAGGCAATTATTGGAGCTTCATAAGATTTTTCTTCTCATTCTTTTGGAATGTAGAAGGTGGAAACCAAAATCTTATGTTGCCCTTGTGATCAACACGTACTGTCAAGAGAGCATATTAGGTAAGGGATGTTTGTCGGAGTAGAGATGCAAGGTAAGAGAATAGGACATGATGGTAGTGGTGGGGTGAGTCGGGTATTAGTTGCATATTAGGAGCCCTAGTTATTTGATGCTGTGGCTGGTAAAGAAGGTAAGAAAAGAAAAGGAGAGGGCAATTATGCACTAACCTGTTAGAAGTAAGCATTATCTTCAAGTCATTGGATCGTAAAACACTGACCATTTATTCACCTGCACTCAATACTCTATTAATCTTAGGAAATACATGACTCATCTATCAAACAGAGAAGTAATACTTGGCACAACTACAGTCAAGCCTTTGAGGGGAAATGCAAACTAAGGCCTCAGGTTTTTGTATGCTTTATCCCCCTGGAAACTGACTGCATTATAATTGCATGTCACCCCTTCGCCTTGCTCTTTGATAGCTTTTCTGCTTTTCGGTTGCTACCATTTTGATCTCAATGATTTTTGTCCCTATTATGGATCCAGTCAGACTCAGTCACAGCCATGGAACAGCTACTTCAGAGTGCACCAGAGATACCATTCCACTGCTTTCAATGGGAACCTAAAAATGACCAAAACGCAACACAATGCAGACCCCAGCTCCACAACGGTTTGCAGTATAAATGGGGCTTAGAAGGCTTTTCTTAACAAATGCTATCAATGATTCAGCTACAATCTATGCCCCGTTGCTGAGGCGATTAGCCTGCTATATTGGCTATAGGGAAATCAACAGCACAGATATTACATGGGCCTATATTTAAACCAAAAATTTGCTGGCTTTTGTCCTTTAAATTAGATTCAGTATTAAAGTGACGCCGATCTAAATTTCCAAGGATATCTACAAAACGGATCTATAGCTCTCTTGTGTTTCAGGGAAGGACCGTTTCAGCACTTTCACACACTCATTAAAGGAAATCATTAAGCGCTGAATCGAAAAGCCAGCTTAGTTACGTTTCAGCCAAGCTCGAAAACGGAACAGTACAAGGGAACCCACTTATGCAATTATGATATTTTAGGGGAGACTCATTGGAGTCACTGGTGATGTTCCTTCAGCATTAGGGGTTAACACTAGCCTGTTAGCATTTGCATGCTAATTTGTAAACAGTGGGTACAGGGGCTTTTTTAGCATTACCACCACCACCACCTATAACCCCACTGAGGCAGCCACTCTTGAATTTGGCTTTCATTAATGTGATTCTGAAATATCTCGATGGTAAACACCACCTGTTCTTCGTTAGCGTAGGCTAACAGACATATTCATTAATCGTCAGAATACATACTTTCGACAGCTGGATTTACGTAAACAGCCTTCACATTTTGAACCAAATCGGACTGGCACAGAATGGTTCGGTTTTCTTTGCTTTTTTTTTTCGGCAGGCCGTTATGAATCTGTACTCTCAGATTTGTAATTATGTTGTGCAGCAGGACCAGGGAACAGGCTTTAGATGGATGCTACATTCACAGAATCTGGCTCCACTCTTTGGAAGCTCTGCATGTCCCTGCCAGTCAAAGCAGCACACCTGAAGAGAATCACCTCATTATGCCAGAAAGAAACCCTCACCGGGGCACACCTGTGGCGCAGAGTAGCAGTCTGGGAAAGGAATGTAGGACAAGCGGTACCCTAGTTGTTGCTGAGGGCCTTAAATCTTATGGACTTTGACCCATTTTTTGGCTGATAATCTGAGGTTGAGCTTGCTTAACAGGCTTTATATTTAGCACAACGATCTGGCATTTGTTTTGCACTGGGAACCGACTTAGCTGCTCAGCTGGAGAGGGACTCAATAAGTCCTCCTTATTTCGTTATTCTGCAGGATGCATTTCATTGGGCAAAATCGTTTTGGGCATTCCTTTGTCTGCATCACATATGTGCACAAAGCCACATGCAGAGTCCATAGAAGATGCTCACAGCCGGTCACACTGAGCAGCTGTGCAGAAGGGGGAAGGGTGGTTGTTCGTAATTTTTAGAATACCCAAGGATAATTCATTTTGGTGACTTCTGTTAACTAAATAAGACAAACAGTTTGACCAGAAAGGGTAAGCGTTCAAAATGTTTAGCATCTGATGACTGTATGAAAAGCACTGCCAAGTTCCCTATCTGTTCAAATCGCGCCAACTGCCTGTCCCATAGTCGTACACATTCTGTCTCCTCTGTACTGAGATGTCATCTCTCCTTACATTTTTTCCCCACCCGAACTCTTTAGCCCTCCACAGCAGCCTCCACCCGCCGACTCAGGAGTCTGCCGTAACACATGACTCTTTCCATTCGACCAGCCCTCACTTCCTTCCACGCCGCAGGCTCACCACCGATCACGGGAAGTCAAGGAAAAACGGAGTGACTGTTGTCTCACCAATACGGACCTCCTGTAATGGTGCTTGCACCCCCAGTCACAAAGACGTATGCCTGCTTCCCATACAAATACCTTTACTGTTAAAATTCCCATCTGCTACCAACTGCTACCAACTGAAAAAGGGAAATTACAAAAAAAATGACAAAATGTAAACACCAACACACTTTAAAAATTAGCATTAATGATATTAACTGAGAAAAATGGAGATCAAGTGATTTTTCAGATAGTGGAACCGTCGATTTTGTCCTTGTGACTTTTAACAGCTAGCTACCATGTTTCAAATCTTTTCCCTCTGCTTGCTGAAAATAAAGTCCAAAATCTGTTGACTTACAGCTTCTTTGGTGCTTGACTCCCAGAAGAGCAAACAGTTGCTGAATAGAAAATCAACGCCCATACCTGTCCTAAGGGTACAAAACTGTGTGCTGTGCACTTTTCAGAAGAGACTACAAACAGGCGTTTAATATGAGACTGTGTTGCTGCTCTGGGCTGCACGCCACTGAAACTGACTCTACGTTAGATACAGATGTTAATTTTAAACAGACAATAAAATCTGTTCAATGTCATTCATTTTTTAAAACTCACTTTGATATTTTTTATTGTTCATTATGATTATAACCTTTACTGAGAAAATGTGACAATTTCTGATGTTTATATAGTCCAGAATGTGTAATATTCTGGCTCTATGCACCTGAAGCACAGTTTAGGCTAAATCCAAACCTGAATGCTTTTTCCATGCAACTCTCTCACTCTCCTAATGAGTTATGCAGAAAACGCACTTTAGCCCAGCCCAGGTATGGATTTGACCCTTTGTCCTGTGCGCTCAGTGAGCAGAACACTTCTCTCAACTCGAGTTTAAACTTGGGCAATAGCACACAGAGACATTATTTCCCAAATATCTTGGACAGTGTCCAGATTTTGTGCTATACCTCTGAAAATGTTCTTGATTATGAAACGGCTAACCAAAACATTGACAGCAAAAAGTTACAAAGTGTCCAGGAAAATTGTATTTTGGGATATAATATTCAAGTATAAGACATCAAAATTAAAGCATCCACCAGTTTTGCAAGTTTATAGTGATTATCATCTTTGTTATTTCCAATTCCCAGGGGCGACTGGTGACATGAAATCCACAGGGACACAAACCATGCCCTTCAAATCAATTTATAGCTGCACCTTCTCTCTGTTTACTTCTCTCCAGCGACAATCAAGTACTTTATTCACTGAATAATCTAGTCAGGATAATGAATTATTACTCCTTATCACTTCGCTTTAGTGACAGCTTTATTGTTCCTCACATCACAAACTTGTCAAGAATTTCCTTGTATCCAAAAAGTAATTGAACTCGTGAATAATCATACATCTTAATATCTGCTTGAATTCAGGGAACATTTACTGTGAAATATTTATTGTGATCTTTAAATATTCTGTACGCCAGACGCTCATGAAACAGCACAGAATCGCTTGAAGTTTGTTTGCCAGCCTCCACTGCGCTTTGTGCTCAAAGGTACGCCGGTCTCAAAGGATGCCGGTTATCTGAATAATTAATCGGCAAGCAATCCCATCTTCCCCTCTCTTTATGGAATACAAATTATGAGACCCGATTTGATTTGGTAAAATCGATTAGATCATCGCAAATGTGATTACAGAAATAAGGCCTTGAAGGAAACCTATAGACACGTCATTTGAAATAACATGAGTAGTAGTCCTGGGTCTTATCAGGGTGACCCTCACGGGGCTCAGCTCGAGTATGGCTGGATGCCAAAGATCTACTCAGATATTGGAACACTTGTTAATCAAGAAAAATGAGTGAAAAACGGTTTAGACCCAAGTCCGGTTTAAAGGTATGGGCTCCGTCTTCTTCCAGCTCACCACTGCCAGTGCCGCTGGATCTATATTTCAAATGATCAGCAAAAATAAATAGTTTGTAATGTGTGGGAACAAGGATGTTTACATTTCTATATTCCTTGACTTTTATTTGTATTACGTTTTGTCATGCACCAGTTTGTGTTAATACTTGATCACTTGAAGGCAATCTGTAGTTTACTTGTCTCAACTGCTGTGCATGCACTGTTGGTTTTGACTTTTGGTTTTGTTGCCTTGTAATGCAATTCATGGTTGCCTTACCCCAGACAGAAACATTCATCATATAATTTAAGGCAGTTATCTTCAGCTCTCATCAGTGGGGCAATGTAACCCGCCAACATCATTGACTGTTAGCTTGATCGGTCAGGCTGCTTACTATCAAATTGGGCCGTCTTGCTAACTACATAACAAGATAGCCAACCAGGCAACCTGACTGGACAACATATGATTGAACAACATATCTATCTAGCTACCTGAATGGGCTATCTAGCAACTTACTGAACAGATGGCTGGCCAGAATATTTCTAAGATGGTGACAATACCTTGTTACTGGCTAGCAGAGGTGTTTAAAAATATTTTAAGTATTTAACAGTAATTACAGTTAGCCTTGGTTCCTCAGAGAGGTGAGCTGGGTGACTTCAAAATATGAACAAGTGAGGGTCCCTCCAAAGGATATTTCAGGAAAGGGACAGGCTATTTTTTTAAACAATTCTTAACAATGAAAAGCAGCGAAAAGGACAGTTATTTAAGAACAGAGTAATGAGACCACAGGACAGCCTTTCCATAGAAATGCATACAAGGACACATGCCTATTTTAGAATCAGCCTGAATTTCTATTGGCAAGTTCAAGCAAAGCTACATGCCACCAGTTTGGATTAATGGTGTTTCATGCAGAAATCTAGAGCTTAATAGTGGTTTAAAGTACAACCATGACTGGTATCATGTATCACTCTTGAGGTTCTATGACTTTCGGGGTCACAGAAATGGTGTTTTCCAAACCCTCGCGTTTAACAGGGTACGATAAACAGATGCTAACACGGCAGGTCTACTGGCAGGCTTGCGGCACCTGTGAGAAAGCCCACTTCTGCCAGCCTCACTCCCCAGCCTGTCCTCAGCTAACCTTACGAGCAGGGCACCACCACAGCTGTGGCTCACAAGAGCTATCGCAACCTCAATTTATTCTGAATGCTACCAGAATACCAAGGGTAGCTAAGTAGCTAACATCATCTCCTCTAAAATCAAATGTAAATTAGCATACTGCCGACAAGGCAAGGAGCAGATTCCCCTGAGGAGACTATCACACCAAAGTTCCATTAGGAATTTCTTTGGCTGCTTGACCATGAAGGGTGAGATAAAAGATAAAAGTAAAGTAATATGCAAACTAAGCAAAACAAATAACCACTTACACTTGCAATACAATGTGCAACTTGAAGTCACACATTGCTACAAATCACCAGTGATAATTGTTTTTTTTTTTTTAAAATAAATTATTCACACTGTCAGAATGAAAATAAATTTCATTAACTCATTATTGTATTTACATTTGGTCCACTTTTTGTGAGTGATCAAGCAAGAAAATATCATTGCATCCCCTTGTGGAGATAATACACACAACAGCAAGAGCACAGAATATTATTGCAGCAAATATACACTTGTTTAATTTTAGCCAAAAGTTTTCATTTTTGTTTTATGAAATTCTGACTCAAATGTATGCTACCATTGACAAGCGCATAAGGAATTATTGCATTGGGTATGATGCACACCCATCATCCTCATCACCTGTCAGAGTGATGACTCAATAGCGTTTGTGTCACATTATTTTTTTGTCAAAAGCCTATATGTATGAGTTAGTTTTCAATACCATATTTGCTATATACTGTTAAAAAGGGGGTGCTAAGTCCCTCGACAGAATGTGCCCGTGTAAACGTATTCAAATTCAGCTACATCCCCAATGGGTTTTGAGAGTCTCACTTCTTCCTAAAATTATCAAATCATTGTTGTATTCAGCGCTTAGACAGACGAGAGGAGCTGGTCTGTGATGCACCACATTGAGTACACTGTTAAACATGAGCCGGTTTGGACCATCTACGAGAGGAAGATGGAGGTGGATGAGTCATTGTCTGTGGAATAGTGTAAACATTCTACATTCTTTGCTCTTTGTAATCATCACCTTCCCCCACCTCTCTTTTGAGTCTTAGCATTCAGGTCACACAGCTGACACTTTGAGGCAGAGCTACACATTTGTGCCGAGTTTTGAGTCGTTACTCTGCCGCACTACAGTATCCCTTGTTCTTGCAGTAGGGGTCACCTGGTCACCAAGCAAGCTTTTTTCTTCCTCAGACATTCCGCACATTGCTTGTACCTCAATGCCCACAAGTACACGTCTGCTATAAAAGGTGCTGTTATATGGGTTGACAAGCTAACACCATCCCGTAGGGAGTTGTTTCATGTGGTTGCCAGGGTGGGCACCTGATTTTCTAACCCAGCACCAGCAGCATCAGCGCTGACCTGAATACTGCTTACTGTCACAACTTGGCTTCGGTTCCTGCAGGCAATTTCACAGTAAGTGGAATCACTCTTTCCACAGTATTTATGAATGGAACCATAACTTCGGAACAAACTTTCAGCACCATTTCACTGCCTGCAGACCCCAGGAAAAATGACAAAGTCACAATATGGGTTAATATACTCATGAGACCTGACTCCGTGAATAAGGCCAAGTGTTTTTTTCCTTTCGCTTTTTTTCCTGATTCTATGTTCTATGCAGTGCTCGCTCCAGTGTTTCTGAACACACCTGAATAAGTAATGGTGCGATTTGAAAGCAGAATTTTACAGGCCATTTCAGGTTATGTAAAAACGTGACTTCAGAGTTTTCATGCTTTTATTGCGGCTGACTTGCTCTGCAGCTTGAGAGAGTGCATTACTTCATACTTTTCATCCGGTCTGAAATAATTTCTGTGGAGGAACAAAAGATTCGGGGGACGGGGCACAGTTCATGCTGAAAGGACTACTGCGGGAATGTGGCCAAATTTGAGTGTCTCATCCTTCTTAGCCAGCAGGTATACATCTGAGTAACCCTGTCCTGCCCCATGGGTGAGATGAAGTGTGGCTGGATTGTGCTTGTAGCTGGAGGGGAGACCCATCCTGCTGCGGGAAGTGGCCGTTTCCAGTTTCTGGAACAGGCAGAGGAGTGCCACATTGTGGGAGTGTGATGCGAATGCACCAGTCTGTTTGCTGCACTCATTAAACACCTCATTGCACCAGTTTCATACATCAGTCTATGTGTTCTGGCTCAAAAATTTGCTCTATGGTGGGTGTCACACAATGGTGGGAGATGAGGTGAGTCACCTTCCCTTCAATGTAAAGAACTTTGAAAAAGGCATTCTGCTCAATGCAAGCTTTAAACAATCTTTGGAATCGCTGTCACATATTTCTTTTAAGCAAATAGTAAAGAAAAGAATAGTTACAGAAACTGACAGTTAATGTGGCAAAGGGAACAGAGGCAAACATTATGACAACACGTGCCAAAAACGAGCAGACAGAATCGGTAAAGGGAAACAGTAGACGCAAGTCAAGCTTACTGGCAGGGACAGAGGGACACCTAATTGGGTAGTTGCACTCAAAAATAACCACACAATTTTGATGACACCTCTGAGAGCCAGTCTCAGCAAATACTGTACATTGTGCGCTTCACAAAGCTGGCATTAATGGCAGGGCGACCAGTTGGACACTGTTTCTATCCAAGGCTAATGCACAAGGATGCACAACCTGGTGCAAGGAGCAGTAAACCTGGACTCCTGAGTGATGGAAAAAGTAACATGTCATTTTTTCCTCTTTATTCTTTATCAAGATGGGTTTATATTTGGGGTAAACCCACAATGTCTGCCAACTGTACCACAGGGTGGTGGGTCTGCAAATATAAGGACAGCTACCCCATGGGAGTCATCGTCTCTCATGATTGCTCTGTATGGTCATATTGCAGTCAAGGCATATGAAGCCATTTTACAAGACCAGGTGAACCCTATTGAACCCACTGGCATCTATTATCTTTATTTAACACATGTAAAATAACTGAGTCTCCCGATGTTTCTTCAGATAAAGAGCTATGATAGCTGGCATCTATTTACCAATGCAAAGAGCTATTATTTGTAACTGCTGCGGTTTGCAGGCATGAAGTTTATACGACATTTTTAATAAAGCCTGGTGAAAACATTACATTTTGAAGGGAAAATCACAAATTTCTTGTATTTTTAATCTTAAAATGTGAAATAACATCACACTGTTGTCTAGCTTGAGCTAAGCAGCTAGCTATTTCTAGGTTTTTAGTTAAACCAGGGGTAATCTAACTCGCAAAGTACCTCAATGAGCTTTCTCATTCTCAACTACAAGCAAATATTGAAAAGAAAATCATGAAATTTTGTTTATAGACTCTAGGGATTTCAGATCAAGTTAACTGTACTTTGTGTCTAAGAACCATCAACAAATGAGCTTACTCACTGCTTTAATTGTTCAAACATTTGACACTAGCTTGTTGGTGATAACAGTGTAATTGCACATACAGGGCGGTAATGATTTCATTGAGACAGTTAAATATCAATGTCATGCATCTAAATATTGCTTTGCTTCAATAAAATAAGCTGTTAGCAAATTTACTTCAAACCAAACAGCATAAATGCATTGCTAATTGTTGTGAATTACACATAACCAACCACCTGCTGGTTGTGACTGGCTCAAAACTGCAGCCTGTGTACATTTTTGCAGAAGCCAGCTGAAATAATAGATGCTGAAAAATATGTATTATTTTGAAAAATATTACTGGGACAGCTCACCCAACTTTCATCATTTTGAGTGTTTCACTCACTTCATCTTATGATTTAGGTCAACAGTAATATCATTATCCCCATGTTGGTTGGCTTTGAATCGTGTCAGCTGGTGGAAAGTTGCTAGCCCATGGACAGGCTGCAGGAAAGCTAATTTTATCTGGCCACCTGAGCTAAGCCAAGCCCTAGCACAGAGACAACGATCTTACTACCGTGCTGTAAGCCTCTTTGGGAAAAGTCATGACTGACATGACATTACAAACGTCCTTTGACAGAAGGTACAGAAAAGAATCTCAATCAAACCGGACCATGTCTTTTTGATTCATCCTGTTTGGTACTCGGCAGGCCACATAATGTTGAACTTTGTCAATTTAAACATGTACTTTTTATGGAAACTGGCACAAATCACATTTTGTCTTAAAAAAAGCCATTCCAACTGACAGAGAGATGCACACTAAATTCTCAAAATACCAGTCTCAAAGTTGATTCTTTGCAACCATACAGTTTTAAGGAGGGGATCAACTACTGTTGACACCATGCTTTGTTTTCAGAACGCCATAAACACAGTTTAAGCAAGAGACCATATTGAGCAGCACTGGGAACTCTCATAGAGGCATTTTAATACCTCTGTTATCAAACAATAACAGCTTTGCTCACCGTGGATTTTATGCACAGACATTTCATTTTATGCACAGTGATTACTATATTAATTTGTCAAAGTCCAGTCTAACACATCTGAACACAGTGTGGAATACCCTGTTGTGTTCTGGGCCTTGCTATCCCAGAAGTCCTGGATTGTCTGAGTCACACGGTAAGCTCCCTTCTCTAAGGAACGACCAAATGTTAAAATTAGATATCCGCATTCCGGAGCTCTTGCGAAAAGTTCACAATTCATTTCCACCTCAAATCAAGCTTAAAGAAAATGGCCCACATTTTTAATATGGTAACTACATTTTTATTACGTATATTATCAAGGGTAACTATATTTTTGGTCATCTGGTCCACAGATGAGTAACCAATAGACGTGGTTTGGTACTCTTAGCTGGATAGCAGCTTGGAGAGTTTAATCTTTTCAATTTCCTCCCCGGTTTGGTTCAAAGTGTTTATATGATGGGCTGCTCCCTGCACTTTGATTATCGTTCTAACCCTGACAGAGCCCGCAGCGTTCTGTCTGCATCCGTGGCTCAACAAAAAGAAATTCCCTTCCAGTTGCATCAGCTTTTCAATGTTTTTCTTTCTCTTTTTTTTTTTTTTGCTCAGCATTTTTACAAATAACAACTCAGTAGGATGACAAGGCAGTGATGAAATGTGTCAGAGCGTGGAAGTGAATGATCAGCTGATTTGGGCAATTTAGTGGCGTGCGTGCGATTCGGAGGATGAGGACGTCAGAATATCTGATGGCAGCGCTCTCGGAGCAACTCTGCAAAAATCTGCGCACTGAAGCTAGTTTTGAACTCCATCCATCTCTTAAGCCCCAAATTCATCTGTCAACAAAATCTTGGGCAGAATTGTTTGCTTCTAGCTAAACGAATCCTAAGATGTCTGGAGAAAACAGACATCGTTTGGTTAAAAAAGTCAAAGGATACAGTATTATTTGATCTGCTGTACTCTGTCTTCTTTCATCATGGAGGTATCAAATAAACACAGCTAAATGTTGGAAACTGAAAGTCTGAAACAAGCACTGTTTTACAAGATTGGACATTTGGAACTTCCAGGCTGTTTTTTGAGTGGTTTGAAACAGGCTCCAACTTCTTAATCCTTGTCCTACCTTTCCTAACAACAGGAGTAACGCAGAAGAAATTGGTCGGCTATTCCTTTTTCACATCTGGATTTGAACTACAAACCTTGAAATAGAAACACAGCTCTCATATTCATCTGCCTAACCACTGTCATGAAAATAATCAGTCTGCACTGAAAAAAACCGAGACAAACTCACAATGGTTACATCTGCTTACAGAACACATACCACTGGAAAAACACAGACTCCCATAAAACAATGAAAAACATAATTAGATCTGGTCATGATTCCACAAATCTCTACATGTGAGATAAAGCCGTCTGACCTATGACCACAAACATATACCAGATAACACACTCATTTCTTTACAAGTTACTTAACACATTAGAACATTAGGCCTTTACACGCTACCAAACACACCTCCTGCGTACATAAATCAACAACTGTACCATGTCATTGCAATGACAGCAACTTTATTTGTAATTATTGCTATTTGTATTAGCTATCCATTTTTTTGTTTTATTTTCTCTGCTTGTATGTGCGCATGTAAAGTTAAAAATCGCAGCGGTGGGTAATCACATGGGAACTAAATAGGGAAAATATGGTGGGACACAATATATTTTGGGTGGAGGTATGTAATTATTACAACCTAGAAGAATATACCGTAGCTGGCAAGATTGAACAGCTAGAGTTGATTAGGACCACTTCACTATTGGTCCATTGTAAGTAATTAACTTCATTTAACGTTCTCTCTCGCCCACTAAATTGTGTATGCCTGTACTTTCTGTGTGAAAGTTGATCCACGAAATGAACTGGGCTGGGGACCAGTAATCTAAAACGCATCCTTCTGACACTGATTAATGTCTGTGTCCGAGATGACTCGACAATGAGGTGGGGTATGTTTGTGTACTTTTTTTTTTTCGTTTACACAATTGAGTTTACTGAGCGTGCCGTTCATTTTGTTTATTCTAGCATTTAGACTGGCACCCAGGAAGTTGCAGGGAGTGGAGCCTTGCTTCTTGGGACAGCTCACAACCAGTAATAAGCACAGAGGACAAAACACTTATAGCAACAGACGCCTAGCTAATTAAAAACACATTTTGCTCAGTAATTGAGATTTGAAGCACATGCATAACACCCAACGCAGGATACGTACTGTAGATTGAGGGTTCTGGATAAAGAATGATGAAGCCAAACATTTACAGATGTACACTAAAATAAATTACCCTGCCTGTCACTGAACACCGCGTTGTTAGGACTCTATAGCATGACTCCTCTGCTGCATCGTGCATCTCTGTAAGGATATGCTCCTCTGCAAAGATTACCGATTCAAAGCTACCGTGACATTTCGGATAGTGGTTGCTGGTCTGTTAATTTACAGTAGCAGGTTGCCTGGTGTGTGTCATTTTGTGTGCGTGCGCTTTTCACGTTTTGTATGTCTATGTGCGCATAAGAGAGAAAGCACGGGAGAGGGAGAGAGAGAGAGAGAGAGATGTCAGCGTGCAGAGCCACAGCGATTGTATGACTGGTGTGCAAGTTTAAACCTGTGAATGGTTACAGCTCATTACAGTTGGAATCCTTTCGCGCTGTCGTTCCAACACCGTTGTCATGGAAACAAGCCTGAACTCCAAAGGGATGCGGCTGAATGAAATATATAAGACTTTAAATAAATACAGAAGAGGGGAGTGGGAAGGTGAGAAAACCACTCAGAGGACGCTGCGTTTAAATATGTAAAACGCAGAAGGATCAATAGTCTAGCTCGGTCCAGATTATCTCATTATTTAGTCTGCGTTCTGATCCATTCTCGCTGTGCTAATTTTGAGCTGTGACGTTCGCTTAGGGACAGACGCTCTTGTGCCTGCTGTGCTGCCTCCCTCTGCTGTCTTAACGTGAATATGAACTGATCCGTTATGTCTAAACCAACCCCCTTCCCCCGCCAGCCTGCCTGCCTGCCTGCCTGCCTGCCTGCCTTGCACCAGAGAGACTAAAATGTCTCCTAAGCACTGAATTGCTGAACCAGGAATTCTTATGTCTACATGACAGCAAGAGTAAAGGGAAGCTAGACAGTTTCCCAGTCATTTCGACCAATTAGAAAAGACTGAGCCTGGTATCCACAGCACTGCTGCTACGCTGGATCGGCAGACAGACATGTGACTCCTGAGTGTTATCCATCGTGACTGGCTGACTGTACTGCTTGACTTCCGTGAATCCACTAAACAATCCTGAAGACATTTAATTCACTGCAAAATAAGAACGATGCGCCCAATAGCTCAGGCTTGAGCCCTGAGCCAAATAGACCTTAAAATGTCTGCTGAAAGCTGGGTTTCAACCGTTCCCCAGTGTCACAATAGGATTACAAAGACATTAGCGTACACAGATGGAGTGCAACCTAATAATATGGATCCCTATAAATATACATTTATATCACCTCTCCACGTTCCATTTCTTACATTCTTTCTATCTCCAAAGACCTTCTTATGCGTTGGACCTATCCTTTCCAGTAAATGTACTTCAGAACAACAGAGTAATTTGGAGACTGTATAAAACACAACAGCAATAAGTGGCATATCAATGTCGCCCCGCAATAAAAAACATATTGCCCCTTCACAACAAGTTCAACCCTCTAACCCTTGGTTCTTTGAGATGGTGTCCAACCCTGCCGGCAGTGACTGATCTTATGCCTAATGGCACTGACTTTACCATTCCAAGCCTGGCGCCTAAAGCACGACTTTGGCACCAGGACCAAGAGCTGCACAAAGTGACTTTAAGTGCCGCAGACGAGTAAGTGGGAAAATCCTCCAAAACAAACAAGAGACGATAGAGAAGCAAATGCTCAAGCTTAACTCCGGCAAAAATGAAACATTCAGTAAACCATTCAAAAGCTGTTTTGACATAGTGCGGCATGTTAGTGCATACTACTATTTATGGTATTAAACACATGGACGAGTGCCTTGTGCATACATTTATGTATGGAATGTGCTACTTGTTGTTGCTAGATCCTACTTAATTTCAAATGCGCATGTTTTGGGGTGACTACGCCCACAATTATATGACTGTCCACGGTCGATATGTCATTATGCATGTAACATGAACTATCAGACAGATATACATGATATAAGCATCAGGACAGGTTACGCTCGCCTGTGACACAGCTAGCAGTCCATCAACTTGTCTTTAGGACTTTGACACATCTGTCTCTTTCTGAATCCAAACACTTTATTTTGCTTCCTTGTCATTACCATTGTTATTAACCTACTGTTTCTAAAAACTTTTTCTTCACATTATCATACCTTTATGTATGTCTTTTTGCAATCTGTAGCCTTTGTGCCATTTACACAATGCATACATCCTTCTTTATTTCCATCCTTACTTAGCCTCAGCACTGTCTGTTCTGCCAACTTTTTGATTACTGGATCAAGTCAAAGCATTGTGGGAGTTGGAGTCATTCTAACCCAAATCGCTTCCACAGAGGACATATCACTGCATCCAGCAAGAAGGGGGTGAACAAAGCCAGATCATGTTTCCTTCCTTCATACATTAGGCAAGTCCACGGACAGACTCTCGCTGCGGTATCCACCCACTGCACTGAACACATACGTTATTTCGTACAAAAAGCAAGTTAAGGCAACACAACATCGATCTACAGCAGAATTTTTTAATTGTAATACCCAAATATAATACACTGAACTCAAAGTGCAAAGTTTCTTATTTCCCATAGGGGGGACCCAACATGATTTATGGACACAATTTTTTTTTTTTTACAGTGGGTATCCACTATCTGCTAAATGGGTCGTTTGCATCCATCTATAAAATCACATTTTCAATAACAGTACATTCACAATACACAGTAGCTTAGTTTGTGCAATGCATGTTTTGTTGTGAAATGTAAAAAAAAGAAATACTTAGAAATACTTACAAATTAAGGGCACAGTAAGTATTTACAGTGCAGAAACACTAGCAGTTTCATTTGTGTACTCACCACTCGGATTGACAACTGGATATAGTGCCTGGGTGGCAGTACATGGCTGTACATTGATGGGACATACAGTTATGACCCTATATGCTGCTACATTATAGATTCTGCAGATTCTCCGGTCTCCCAAGAGTGCAGTGAATGCACCAAACTTTGTTTCTTTCCTTTTTTCCATAATGTTCACCCTCTATAATCCAGTGCATTCCTATTTTGTCTTGTCATGATGCTTCATGGAAAACATTAACAAACATGAGGACAAAGCATGATAACTGTTACAAGGCGACAAACGAAGCCGATACGCAAGTTAATTCTTCAGCTTTCTTGAAGAATTTATAATTTTGTAAGTAAATATTTCATTAACATAAAACTACATCGTTTTTTTCTTAAAGATATCTATATATGAATATATGGTTGTGACAATAGACTTTTTCTTTCAGAGTTTTTTCAGGTAATGAAATGTGATCACTTTTAACGATCACTGCAATGTACTCATGTAATATTGGATTCTGTCAGTAACAGAAAACTCCAAGCGCTTCACACTATCCAAAGAACACTGTCCAAAAATTCCCATAAATTTGATAAATCTGTCGATGGAATAGGACCACGATACATCACCGGTTGAAAAATTCCATAAACCTCACTTCAAACTGCCCTGGTCTATTGGCCCCCATACAGGTTGAGAATAACACAAGGAAACCCACTGGCAGAAATGTGAATGAAGGGATGAGGTCACTGAAAGACAGTATCGAGTAGAACTTCAAGGCGTGCATCTTTTTTTCTTTTAAAGTGGAGGGGTTCAGGAAAGAGACGGGTGACGTTTGAGAGGGGTGTGGGTTCACGGTGGTATGCCATTGGATGAATGCGCTACCATGTTCCTCCAATGGAGCGCGGAGTAGAGAATGCGGCTTGCTCACACAGGCAGGGGGGGTGGAGGGAGAGGTGTGGGGAGGCGGGGTTAGATGCAGGAGGGGGTGGGGCTGTCTGGAGAGAGGTTAATGAGGTGAAGTGTGTGGGTGTGGTCAAGGGGGGGTTTCAGAGGTGTCGTGTGGATCGTGGTGTGTTAATGGCTTGTGGGACGGGTGTATCGTTGGTGATTAGTGAGTTGGCAGAGGAGGGGGGTGGGTGAGTGGGTGCGAGCAGCTCAGGAATAGGAGGAGAGAAGAAGGAGAGGGGGTTTTGTTAGTAAAGTCATTTCTTTTTCAAGATTCAGTTTTTTTTGTAATCAGATGGACATGCCTCTCAGAGGTTTCCTACCTGCTCTGTTTATTTCTAATATCTCTTCTTGTGCCAGGGGGCACGTGTCGCTCTGTGTGCTGTGATGTGGCGAGTTTACACCCGACTTACAGTAATTAGGGGAGCCGAGCTGAGGGGCCCGTGGGATATGCTTGTTTTTTTTCTTTGGTAGCTTCTGCTTAGCCATTGCCAAGGAGTAGTACATTCCGGAGTTGTTGACAATGACGGGAACGGGCATGGCAATGGTCAACACTCCGGCCAGAGCGCACAAGGCGCCCACCAGCATCCCCGACCAGGTCTGAGGGTACATGTCCCCGTACCCGAGGGTGGTCATGGTCACCACCGCCCACCAGAACCCGATGGGGATGTTCTTGAAGTGCGTGTGCTCGCTGGCTCGCGGGTCGTTGGGCTTGGCGCCGATGCGCTCGGCGTAGTAGATCATGGTGGCGAAAATGAGCACGCCCAGGGCGAGGAAGATGATGAGCAGGAGGAACTCGTTGGTGCTGGCGCGGAGCGTGTGGCCCAGGACGCGGAGGCCCACGAAGTGGCGCGTCAGCTTGAAGATCCGCAGGATCCGGACGAAGCGGACCACTCGCAGGAACCCCAAGACGTCCTTGGCAGCTTTGGAAGACAGGCCGCTCAGCCCCACCTCCAGATAGAAGGGCAGGATGGCCACAAAGTCGATGATGTTGAGGGTGTTTCGGATGAACTCCAGCTTGTCCGGGCAGAAGGTGATGCGCATGAGGAACTCGAAGGTGAACCACACCACGCACACCCCCTCGATGTAGGTGAGGTAAACCACAGTCTCCGTCTCCTGGATCACGTGCTCGACCGTGCCGTTCTCCACCACCTCCGTCTCGGTCCGGTTGGTGATGGGATTGAAGGCCTCGTGCGTCTCCAGGCAGAACGTGGTGATGGACACCAGGATAAAGAAGAGCGAGGCGAATGCCACCCACTGAAAGAGAGGGAGGGAGGGAGAGAGAGAGAGAGAGAGAGGGAAAAGGCAAGATCAGCAAGGGCAGCTTATAAAACCTTCAAGACCAGAGCATTAAATGAACCCAACCCCAAAAGAAAACTCAGCACAGCTCCAGCAGAATTCAGGCCAGGGCTTTTCACGGGGCGTGACACTTAAAACACCACCAACCTGAGCAGTCACTTCCTGTAGATGTTTGCGCTTCAGCCGCGATCTCTAAGAGCCTATCTGAGCTGACGGGAAGTATAGCACTGTGGGCGCGGGAGTTCAGCTTCGGAGCAGCATCAGTACACTCCAGTGATTTTCCAGGACGGCCCCTCACCGCCTTCGCAAAAGGTATTCGGCACAAACTTTCAGAGCTTATATTTTATGCATTAGCCCAATGAATACTTACTGAAGTTATTTTGGACAGGAATGGCACCCCGCTCAAGGATACGGAGTCCCTTCTGAGGATTTAATCTGCCACATATTACTGGCACGCCAAGTTCCCTAATCATCAGCTGGAATCACATGCAGGCCGAAGGCAGCACAAATTCTCTAAACAAATAAGTCTGCTAATATCTTCATCGACATCATCTTATGCAAACAAAAAAAGGATTAGACAAATTATCAACCACATGAGGCAAAACTGTACTAGCGCTGCTCAGCTAATCATGGAATTCATTTATTTCTGAGACAAACCGATGAATGACACAACCTTGAGCGGTTTACTGTAATTCAAAACTATTGTTTTGAAATTATGATCTTTCAGCTTGCAAAATGAACAAAGTTGATAAAGGGCTGCCAAAGGATCATGCATGCTAAGAATAAGTTCTTACAACAATGTCAATTATTTTTTGAGTACAACACCAGAAGTGTATTGCTTGTAGTTGGCCACACATGAACTCGGTTACTTTTGTGCACGCCAACAGACATGGACCTATCAATCCTTTGAACCACATCTGATCGCAATTTATTCAGCGCTGAATGGAACTAATTTGTTTGCATGTTGTATTCAATCCAATAGTTTGGGGGCACTAATTAATGAATTTGTTTTTTAATACTTAAAAATATGTATAAGGTAAAATTGGTCACACTTTTATTTTTGATCAGGCAGATGATATTCAATTCAGAATTTCCAAGTGTTGCCACTCAGTAGCATTGCAATCAAACAAAATACTTATATTGAGAATACGCAGTACAAATTACATGCATTTTTGAGGGTATCTTTACATTGCAGGGAAACCACTCCATTAGTAGTTGAGCAGTTTTTGATCAACACCACTATTTTAGCACCACCCGTTCTAGATCAGCAAAAGAATCAAGTCAGAAATGGCCACGAGCATAAAATCAGCAATTTTGTATTTCAGATGAAGAAGATATGTGGTCTTGTAGTGTATAAAAAAGGCTCTCATGAGTTGCTGAAAACATCAGAGCCCAAGTAGGCAAACATTATACTATTCCAGACAACATATTATCTGAAATGCATACGTAGTTTGTACAACAACAGACGGGTGGATATCACAGTCAACGGAAGTGTATGTGATGGTAACTTGTCACCATATCGATTCAGAGTGTTTCGTGAAAAAACGACGTCCTCCAGACTGGTGCCATTCTGAGACGAGGCATGCATCCTGTGCTGACATGAACGATAAAAACCCAGCGCTACTGACAGATAACAGCAGAAACGTGTCCATAGCTGAAGTCGAGGCAAAGCTGTCTCTGCACATCAAGAGCTTTGGACGCACAACTAATCTGACAACGCAGAACTGTGTTCTAGAAGAAAAACTTCTCAAAGAGACTCCGAAAGGCTCACCGTTTACAGCTGAGGTTGGAACAAACCTTCAAATTATCATACACATAACCAGAGCTTAACGGTACAACTACAAGAGAGAAACATTAAGAAACTGGATTTTCAGATATTTTTGGTGCAACTGCATACAATAGACTGACAGCAAGCATTTCAGGACATACTTGTTCACCTTCCCATACGATAAAGGAGTCTGTTTAATTGGCTGAGGAAGACGGTATGCCTCTATGGTGGACCGAAAATCCTGTAGGTATATGAGTAAATCATGGGTTTCAATGACAGTGAGTATACGTAGACTTCTTCACATGTGATGGCTAACAAATAACAAACGATATAAGGCTAATTAAGGACATTCACTTGATATGGAGCCCAAGCTCTCACGTGTTCTTATGAACAGAAAGTGAGGAAGCCGGATTATGGATTAAAGCGTACATCAAAAACAGAATTAAGTTTACCCTGAGTTTTATAAATGAGGCCTCAAGAGAAAGCGAGAGCTCCGATTCCTTCCCCATTATCCCAAATATAGCCCTAGCATCTTCATTGTATATAGAAAGCCCTGTCTTCATGTTTGTGAATCCTAACATCCTCACTTGGACTGTATTTGCATCTTTCCCATTTGCAATTGCATGGTTACTGCATACTACTTGGCTCTTTTTGATCATATCCCACAATCCCACTTTGCAGTATGAAATGGATCTTTGATTGCAGGTACAAGCTGAGCCACTGTCTCCGGTATTTATGATTTTTAGCTCATGGTAAGCATTTGTTAGCTTTCACACCAAAGAATCAATATACATTCACTTGTTTCCAGTCAAAGGAGGCTGCTTTCACTCTTTAGGCACTTAAAATGTTATGAGAAATGAAGAAGGTTTGTATTTTCTAGCTCAGCTATTTAAACAGATGCAGAGGATATGGACGGGAATTAAAGGAAAGTAACTGTCACACTGAGTTTAATAGCTATAGCAACATCCCACGCAGGATAGTAAGTGACTCTCAGATCTTTCACGACCAAACTTAATACAGAAATACTCGTTTGCTAGCATAGTTACACAGTGAGCTGCTGTCATTTTGCATGTTCTTATGAATTGTACTCAACATGACTAGTTATAAATAAACAATGATCTGCTGTTGTCAGGCAAGGCAATTTTCTTTCGTTTTTTTTTAACACATTGTAACTCTTTGTGCTTCAAAAAGTCTCCAGAGTGTTAAATTGGTTCTTCTGTGATGGACAGAAAACAAAAGAGGAATAAATCGTGAAAACCTTTACATCTTTCAATCAAATTTTGAAAGGGATCAATGAGGGGAACCAAACAAACCACTGATGAACTAAACCATGTATGCAGCACACAAAAAAACAAAATCAAATATGGAATGAATGTATCTCTGGGCATTAAAATCCAGTTTCAAATGTAAAAATTTCTACAGTAGATTATCAGAACTGATAGCAGGAACAGAAGAGGATTGTAGATTACCATATGTTCTTCATATACAGCTACAAAAACAGTGAACCGTGATGACATGACAGAAGCAATGTTGGGCATTTTTGCAATCAAACAAACAAATGATTTACAACCAAACTTGGCAGCATTTCTCAGAGTTACTAACTGTATTCTGATATGTTTTATTTAATATACCGAATCAATTCACAGCAATATATAAAACAGAAATTATTTCTTGTCAGCTAACAGCATAGATTAACATCAGGTATTTCTCCTGTAGACTGACTCTATATGAAGGGAGACCCACTGATACCAAGTATAGCAGTTCAGGCACAGTGAGAGTGCTAACCTTCATTTATGAATATGAAAATGCCAAATCAGACTATTATCCTACTCATATCACTGTGGAAATCCTGTGCGGTGATGTTTATGAATGACCTCCTTTGTGCCCCCCCAAGCTGTCTCTACGCCTCTCTACATATGCCACATTTCGCGTAATAATAAATCATTAGCAAGTGGAGGTTCACCTTACATTCTACTCAGTACTAGTTTTGGTAATGAGTATGGAGATCATCCTGTAATGCTTTAAAGTTATGAAAGCTGCTCTGGTCTGGTGAGCTCCTTTCATTCCCAGTGGCTCAGCCAGAGGGCAGTTCTGTATCAGGTTCACATGTGAAAGTGCTCTTATGGTAATCGTTGCGCTTAACCTTCACTGATAATACTCTCTCCCCAAAGCTGAAACAGACAAGCGTTAATGGCCTCCAACCTGGTAAAACAAACCATCTAACAAAACGTAACAATTTCCTTAAGAGCTGTTCTGATATTGGCAATAAGTTACTTTAAATCTTTTGCATCTGTACAATCTGTGTAGTTCTCATAATTACAGGCCACATTCAATAAGAGATATTATGGGCCAGATTTACTGATGGATTTAGTATGCTCAAAACTGTTTTGGCGCTGCAATAGAATAAGTTGATTGGTTGAAGCGGTTTGTGTACTCCAATCACAAATCATGTCATTGAAATTGCATGTGCAATTTTTTTTTTTTTGCTCTTTTGCTAAAAGCTTTTATAAATCTGACCCTATGAGTTTCTTATTCTTTCATCATCTTCCTGCAACAGAATAATAAACAATAAACAAACAACAAACAGAATATAAAGAAAATATATCAAAAAGCATGTGTGTTTGCTACATGTTAACCCCCTAATCCATAATGAAATACAGCATGTGATATAAATATACAGTGAAAATATGGAGGATGTCTTTTACAATCTTGTATGTGCTGTATACAGTATTACATTAAGGCATTTAGCAGACATTATTATCCAGAGCAACTTACATACTGTCAATTTATACAGCTGGAGATGCGCTAAAGCAATTTGGGTTAAGCACCTTGCTCAAGGGTACAAAAGTAGTGCCCTACCTGGGAACTGAACCTTATCCATTACACTACACTGCTGCCCATAGCATAAATATAATGTCAACGGGGTAAACTGATAATGCCAGAGGAAAAAGAAACAATTTAAAAACCATTATCTTAAACTGTTATATAGAGGCAAAAACTAAACACAGGCTGTAAACTCCCAAAATCTAATAAGCAACATAAACACAGTCCAATACTCAAAATCCATTACACAAATCCCAGGCCAAGGGTCTTGGGTTAAACAGAAATTGAAGTCCTCCAGCCAAAACCAGTGATAATACAAATGCAATCCCAGAGTAATCCAAATTGTAAATTAACCATAGAGATGGCTGGAATGAGGCAAAGAATTAGACACTGAGCCATTTTGTTATTCAGAGGAGCTGTGTTTTGACACACCGGTCCAGAGCCTTGAGTGAAACACACTTGCGACATCCCGCCATACTTGTTATGTAAATGTTTTAAAAAAAATGCTGCCTTAGGTGAGAGAAATAAAACAGTTAATCCATCTATTCAGTTACTCCAGAACTAAGCAGTGGTACTGTTCTTAAGTCTGCATTCAAAAGAACCATCCTGGCTATGTTGCAATGTCTCAATTCTTCATTAATAAACTCAAAGCAGTGAGAAGTTTCTAACATTACACTAAGTGACTCTGGGCATGCATTTACAATTGATTTTTTGGCTAGCCATCGTATTAATTTTTCAACGAATAAAAGTAATTTTATAGGCTTTTAATTAAGATGATTGACAAAAACACAAATCAAATTAATATCTGTTTCTACCATTACCATACATAATATTTGGATAATTGGCACACTACCCACGACACCAAACCACAGGAGAGGTATAACTACAGAATATAGAAACATTTCACTCATTTCACTTGTTTTCATTCTCCTTTTAGTCACACGGGTTTACTACCAAACAACAGTTATGCCATTTTATTCAAAGCCTCAATCTCACAACGTAATTGTATGTCAGAGTGACACATGTATGTTTTCCAGGTTGTTTTTGTGAAATGAATGGCAGCAAATTGTAATTTAGAATCAGGCCTAAATGGACCACTACAAGATCTGGGCTGCAGTCCAATCCGTTAAATCTTCTGCCCTTGAAAACTTTGCTTGCAAACTTCAGCTGGTATCATGTAACTACTCCAATTAAACACAATTATTTCAATGTATACTTGTGTTTGATTGGTGGAGTGTCACCCCAGTGCAACACAGTGAAATCTGCAAGTGAAGTTTTAAAGGGCAGAAGATTTTATGTATTGGATTGCAGGCCTGGTCTATTCAGAGGAAAAGGCAAACAGAAAATGATTCTACCTTGAACATGATGGTACACCAGAGGTCAGGATACTGTAGATCTTAAGGACTAAGCGCATGTGTGATTGGTTGAGGTGGCATGTTTGCCCCAATCACAAATCATGTCTCAGAAATGTGCAAAACTGTTGACATATGCCACACAGCTATGATGAATCTAGCCCTGTACATATTAAAATGTCCCTTGGAAAAAATAGAATATCAGCCTAATTCGAGTGACATCATCCTGCCTGGAGGGTTTTATCGATACATTTCCCTCTCCTCTGATATCTAACACCAACTTGGAAACCAGAGGATTCTTGAGGAAGTGAAGAGCTACCTTACAGGAAGTGCTGGGAACAAAATCCTGGTCTGCCACAGCAGAGCGAGATTACCTCACCAAGACAACTAATCACGATGAAAAGTTTTCACATTTTGACCACACAACATCTCTCAGTCGGAATAGCTTTCCTAGGTGAACAGATTCAGCTGACGTCCACAGAAAATGCAGTTGTACATGTTGGTGGGAGTGCAGCATTACATTTCTGTGTGCATTGCCAACAGGCCAGCCCACAATCCTTGCAGTCCACTGCTTCCCATCCTCCCTGGAGGATCCACAACTCTTTCCACTCTGTCTCAGAACACTAATAAAGTGCAGCAGCACAAATCAAACAAACATATTCAATTCTGGAGACTATTTTGACTCGATTAAATAAAATTATGCTAGTTTAGAATGTTATCTGGCTCAGAACAAAAACATGGCCTATTACAATATTTGGAAAGAGGCCAAAACAGTGCTGACCGAATGCGAATGAGTGTGGAAAAAAAAAGCTTGGCAATCAACACGGGAAGGTTAAAAAAAATCCAAGGGTACAAAAGAAAAATAGATCTACGGTTTGTGAAGCTTAAGGGAAATTGAAGCATTTTAATTTATATGGACTACGTTCTGTAAAACATTTACCAATACTCACCGTCTGCTTTGTTAATAAAGGTTGTTGTGAATATGTGTAACGAGACAGTTGGGATGAGGCGTAGGGGTTTGCACATTTTCAAAAGCAGGTCTGGATAACCCTCAACCTCTCCTGGTGGCAGCGCAGGAGGTTCTTTTCACACATGTGTGACGTGGGACTTTGCTGCAGAAGAACTGCACGTTCATTGGATGACCGTGATACGAGAGACCTGGTAAGGATCCACCGGGCATGGAGATGGGAGTTTTTTTCTGTTGCATGGCCAAGAGTCCTGCTGGGGGTGTTCTGTGCTACATTGCTTTCCAAAGGTTTTTACACGCAACCCTTGTCCCCTGCACCACAAGAGCATGCAGCCAGTCAGTCGGATAAAAACATGATTATTTTGGCTGAATTTACCGCGTTGGAACAGCTGCTTTCGAAAAATCCTTACAGATGGACAATTAGCGATTTATAAATTTTTTTTTTTCATTTTGTTGATTTCAGGGAGATTCAAAAGAACTTGCAGCTCAAGCTGCAGCCATCTCTCTCTCCCTTTCCCACCCACCCCCAGCTCCCTGTCTTCCATACCAACCAAGCCTTCACTCTCTACCCTCTACCCTACCCCCATCACGTCCCCTTCCAGCCGGTTTGGTTCGGATAATAAAAATGCCAGAGAGCTCAGGTTTCGGAGCTGGGGAGACACAGGACCAGTGAAGGCACCAGACACTGTTAATGACCTTGCAGTCACTAACCTTGACTCAAAGCATCCACTCAGTGAAGGTGAGAGAGCAGCTTCCATTTCGGTCATTAAATACACCGTATCTTCCATATCATGGAACTTAAGTGCGCCTTGATCAGTTGATTGGCCACATGGAACATCAGACGGACAACAAGGTCACCTTCACAGTAGGTCATTTGTTTCAGCTGGTCTTATTGGCCAATGATAATTTCATTCCTTTCCTTTTCAAGCTTGGCCAACCATGAAAGAAGAGCCAGAGATGGGAGAGGAATACCTTTCGGAGGGTCAAGCTGGACCCTCTTCCACATGTTATGAGCATGATGTGAAAGGAGGTTATTTTGGTCCCAAGGGCTACATATGGAATGGGGCAGCAAGCTCCACAGTTACTGCACACAGAAGGAATCTGCATTTGTCTGGGAACAGATTATTTCCAAAAGACTGACCAATAAAGCATGCTTGTCTGAAGGAAATGGGGGCAGTCTCATTGCAAATGTAACTACTCCAATGAAAGGGGCATTGTTTTTCCATCAGACAACGTAAAGACTGTTCCTGCAATGATCTGGCTAGTATCTTATGCGTCATTACGGGGTACATAAGAAAGCAGGTTGGCAAGCGGCAAAATGACACCACATAACATGTACATTTTCAGCCGAGATGCTAGATCTGTCCTCAGAGAAATGAGTCAGCATAAATATTGTAAGTATAAACATACATTAGGTAGCTAGCTATATACAAGTAGCCAGGCACAGAAGAGTAACTAAAAGGCAAGCGAGATCCACAGAAGCAGAGCAGTGATATATTATGAGGTCTGGCGATACATCTGTACATTTTAGTGAGTCAAAATCTTTATTATTGAAGGATCGTTCCATGATCTACATGACAGATCAATCATTGGAGATGATACCAGAAATCTCGGAACACAATACCCCCCACCCCACCCCCCTTTTCCGCATCTGTCCCGTTAGTCATAGATTTCCATATCATATTCACTCCCTCATGAAGCACTGAAAGAACGTGTCTTAAAATCAGCTCATACACCATCCATTTGGACTGTTTTAAGTTTTAATCCTCAGGAATCTGAGTGTGAAACAGTCAAACATTGTTAAACGATTACAGCCATTAACACTATTTAGTGAAAAGGCTCATCAGAACAAAGGTTAACATAAAACTGTAGCAGTTTAATGAACTTCCTGTCCTTTGAGGCTTTGCCAGCTTTTAACAGTGACTTCAATGCATTTTGCATAAATCACAGGTGTGTTTTTAGGGTAATTTCACTGCAATGTGAAGTTGAAGCCCAGGGTTCCATCCCCACAACGGACAGGTAAGGTCTTTGCCTTCTCAAAGCTCCGCCCTCCCACCCTTGTGGCACTGCATCGAGGACATATCTATGGGAACACCATGCCAGTGTGATGTTACCAGGAAGAGGACATTGGCAGAACATTCTTCCTCACAAAGGAGAGAGTCACCGTCACCCCTTTACGTTCATGTCTTGACACTGCAAGAAATATCCTTCAATGGCACTGTAACAACTTAACTGTAACTACGGCACAAGCCCACTCTTACCATGCTACAACCAATAACGCTTTGAAAGAACCGTCATGTATTTTAGCATACATTTACAAAATTGTCTCTATGAAAAAATGTCATGTGACTAAATTAGATTAAAGCAGATCTCATATTGTACTCTCTTCCAGCACTGCTGTGCTGAGGTAATTAAGGTCTCACAGTAAATAACCCAAATGGAAATAGAATAAGGCCAGTTCTTTGGGAATGCAGGTCACAGCTGAAAGCCGTCTGGAGATTCAGGTTTATGGCGAAACCCCGACCTGTACTACAACCTGCGTCTCGGGGCCTGGCTCTGTGCATTTTTAGTATCAGAGAGAGTGTGGAAATATTAAATGTTACCATCAACCTGGAGCAGTTGTTTATCACCTTTCTAAGGAGGTGTGTTTCTCACCGTTCCTTGGCCATGCTTTGGGTTCGGAGATCGACATCCCTTTTTGTAATAAGCACAAGGAAAGGGGGAATTCACAGCTTTTCCTATCTATGCATATGAAAGTGTGTCTTTGGGCTTGACGACTGTTCCCTCTTGAATTAGATTCTGGTTCACTTTGCTGGTGTGATCTTACACATCTTAGACACAGGATGTATCCCAAAAAAGACTCTGTTTCCTGAACACTTGACCTTGGGGCAACTTTATATGTTCCTCATGCATCGGCCAGAGATCAATCAATGACAGGACAAGACTTCAAACTGAAATGGTAAAAATGCTTAATGGTATACATTGTGATAGTTTTGATAGGTAGCTACCTATAGGCTTTAATCCAAGTACCTTCCATCTGACGTTCATTTTATGTTGAATTTAAATTAACTTGCAAGGAAGACGTCACGACATCAGGATAATATGTCACAATATCAGGATAAGATGTCATGATATCAGGATAAGATGTCACAATATCTGGATAAGATGTCACGACATCAGGATAAGATGTCTCAATATCAGGATAAGATGTCACAATATCTGGATATGAAAGCCCCCTGATGCTCACTACATAATATGGAGTTCTCCCTTCAGGAGAACCTCTCCTGAGCCTGCAGAATACTGTTACGTACAAATCCTGCCGCACTGGCATCAGACAAACAAAATCTCACCGATCAACATTCAACTTAGTCTGTCTGTATCTGTGCGTCTTGAGGGGTTTCTGTAGCTCTGTCGGGAAGGGTTCATTTGTAGAGCAACGAAGAGTTGTATGCAATGTTTTCTGCGTCGACTGTAATTGCTTTGGAATTTGGATTCGAGCTGTCTCGGCTAAGGGTCTGCAGAGAAGGAGATGAGGAGGAGGGGGACGCCATCTGTGTCGAAGCCAACAGGGACACCCTGTACTGGGAAAGCCACTGTCATTACCGTCATTGGAGAATTGCAGTGCCTGCGTACCCCAAATAGTAATTGACATTAATCAACCGCCTTACAACATCAGGTCAGCCACAAGTGCATTTCAAATGACATTTAACCCCAAGTTTTCACTCACAAAGTCAGAGTCGGCCCTTCAGAGGCAAAAATAGTATATCAGAGTCAGTATTCTTTGATGGGAGAAGTCTTTAAATTCTTCAATGTAAATACTATTGGAGACTCGGAGACAGCAATACACCTGCAGTATTGCAGTCAGTGTTTCTTTACCTTTAAGCAGGTAGCGCAGCGCAGAAGTGCTTACAGGGAGGACCTCAGGGATCAAAGCGGGTGGGGAATGCAAAAGGTTGCCCGGCCAATCAGAGCCCACCCTGCCCTGCTCGGACATATGGCACATTGCTGGGCACCACACGTGTCCGAGATGGCTGAACAATCGTGTCAGGGCCATGACCTACAAGCTAGAGATGCCTTCAGTGCAGTAAAGCTCCATTACTAACAAAGGGGGGGGGAGGAACAAAACACAAAACCAGCACTTACAACTGCAGGGATGCTGGATGCTATGAAAGAATATTTCACTTTAGGGTGGGAAGCAGAGACTCATTTCAGTCGACTGGTTCCTTCTAGAAGGAGAACTCTCTCTATAATACACAATGCTCACTGAGGCCCAATAATTTTGCAAGAAAAAATAATGGATGCAAAGGAAAAAAGTAAGAATGAAGATCGTCCCATAACATTCTAAAAATAGGGTCCCCCCTTCTTGCACATACAAGCTTGTTCCCCCTCCGTCTCTTTCGTTTCCTCCCCTCTCTGTCGCGCTCTCTCTGCCTCTTAAGCTGATGGAACCAGGAGATGAAAGCATGTCACGTTCTCTTATGTAACACCTCTTTCTGCCTCTTCCTTCTCTCCCTCTCACCAGCTTTTGTTTTTTTTCCTCCAGCAAATGCGGCACATAGCTCGTCTTGGCAGCAAAGGTGCAGAAACGCAGAGTCCCTCGGTGTAAACGATTCCTTTAATATTCCGACATTAAAAAACTATGAATTATCCATTCAGACAGATGAGGTCTGTCCTTCCCGTTTAAATCAGATCTATGGTGTTTTACACATGGTATTGGACGGCTGCGGAGCATTCATTTGTTAGACTGGGAAGATTGATGTAAAGTTGAAATGATAGCCCAAGAGGCAGGGAGCAACCAGAGTAAAGAATGTGTGTGTGTGTTTGTGTGTGGGGTGGGTCTTTGTGTTCATATGTCACAGCTCTGTTTGTGTGAGTGGGAGGGGTGTGTCTGTGTGTTTATAATTGTGTGTACCGATGTGTATGTGGGTAAGGTGTGTTTACACACCCATGAATGAGCGGGTGTGCAAATCGAGTGTGTCTGTGTGTGCGTGTATAGGGGGAGCAGGTTTGTGTGTGTATATTGGTGGAATTGGGATCTGTATGTGATTGTGAGTGTGTTAGGAGCAGGTGTGCATGTGTGCATGTGTTTGTGTGTGTATGCTGGGAACAGGTGTATGTGTATGTGTCAATTAAGAGCATGCATATGCGTGAGCACGAGAGTGTGTGCCTATATGCTTGAATGTTGAATGCAAGCAGAACTTCACTGTGGATGTTTTCAGAAGTTTTACTGAAAGTTGGCCACAACTGTGACCCAGTGAAAACTCCTGGGGACTGTGCTGGAGTTATGAGAACAAGCGGGGACCAGGGAGAGCTGAACTAATTAAGACCTACAGGTCACTGGGAGGCAGGGTGCGCCGTGTCTATTTCTGTAGAAACACCCAGAGAGATCAATGCTGTGCGAGATTAGAAGCTGGCTTTTTACTCGATTCAAACAGTTCTGTACATGCCCTACAAACACAAGTAAAGACCTCTGGTAATGAGTAGTGAGTCACTGCCTCTCTTACAACGATATTTAAGACACAGTCCTAATCTGCTTAGCTAATCAACAGCTATGATTCTGACCACTTCTCCGAGGAGTGACACCAGGTTGTTTTTTGAACAACTTTGACTAATTCAATCAACTGCATGATTATGAGTTTACACTTTTAGAGAACTGCATGATTACGAGAGATTACACTTTGAGAGAGCACAGCTTCTGTAAGTGAGCAAGAAACCACAATGCAGAAGTACTCTGCACTGGAAGCCATTGTCTTCCATCAAATGAGGGTCTAACCCAGCCATGCGATTATCAGCTATGGCCAGAGGTCTGCATATGGCAAGGCAACAGCTGGCCCAGCCTGTCGGGGGGTGATATGGGGTTAGGCTGGCTAAAGGTCTCATCTCTATCCAGCAACCACGAATGGTCAGGGTGGGAGCTTGCAGTGGAAGGAACTGAGTGTACACTGACTTCACCTTCCTCCAATGACATTTTCAGTATACAATCAGTGGTGCATCTGCAGTGTGGAAAAATAAGAGAAATCGTCGTCACGCGAATCAGACAGTTTAAAATGGCTATAAATTTCATCGCCTAAAAAAACGAGGCAAAGGAGATCCCTCAAAGCATTCTGAATTCCTTACAAATCTCTGAATTTATTAAGGATTCTCGATCCTTTAAGTCATTTTTGTGCCTCTTTAAACAATACTTGTCATTTCATCCATTTCAAGACCAGCTGATGTCAACTTAAGCAGTTTTGACCAGAAACAAATGAAGAAGCACAGAGATCAGCAACAAACTTTTGAAAAGTGCCCATACAAAGCAATGGCAGGTCAGGAAACCTGCAGTACCTCCAGCCGGTCTATCACTCTATAGTAGTTATGCACTAAAAGAACAGGTACATAGCACAGTCTAATTGCTAACGTCAATGCAAAAATATTGCTAGCTAACTAGCTCACTGAAGGCCACATTAAGCTAAAGGTGACTTTCTGCAGTAATTTAACAATTAGCCTAGCCAGCTAAACCCGACAAGCGCTGGGCTTATATCCTTGGTTTAACACATACTGATTAGCTATGTTTTGTTGGAGTTGCATTTAAATCAATAATCTGATAACAGTCCCTGGAATTTGTATTTCAGGTAGTTTGCTAACACATTGAACTGGAGCTAGCCATATCTTACTCTGTTCTGCACAGAACACGCGTCCTCTGTGTGTGTGTGGCAAGCAGCAGAAAGAAACTGTTGCTATAGTCACCTTGTCCTCCTGCAGGTCCATTAGCATTTATGCTACTAACACAAACATTTCTGTGCAGTAGTACAATCAATACTGTTGTAACTCCCTTACAAGATACATACATATTACTATGGTTAGCCAAAATTCCAGCAAAGTTCATTCATTCCATAGCCTAAACATTATTTAATTTATCCACAAATCTGCGTATTAAAAAATTTCCACTGATTTTTTTATTATTGTTTCCAAGATGATTTTACCACTTGCTCTTGAAGAGATTTCTGTAGCATGACTACTCTTCTGAAGATTCAGTTCTGTCCCAAACTTTCTTCAGTTGGACCATATAGCTTTGAAACACAGCCTTAGAAATCACTTTGTAAAACAATTTTTTTCTGGGGGTCTCAAGAATTTCATTTGTTTAACATCCAATGAGACTCTGGATTATGTGCGCACACAACTCCATGTTTATAGTAAGGGCTAATGTTAGTCAGATTTACAATGGGAATGGCTGGCTGGAATCAGGTCTGACAGTGATTATACAGCTGGGTGAAATTATCCGTTTTTCGGTTGGCTAACAAAAGGGGCAATACCTTTTATTTACTCTTGAAGACTGCATGTTTGATGACTTTGAACCAAGCAAAAAAAAAAATTAAGCATAAACCTTTGCATGACTCTTACCTGCCACACTCTCTCTATATGCTTAGCATTACAGTAAAGTTATTTTGTTGATTTACAGTTACATACAGTTGATTGGACGAACCATGGGCCAATGCCCCAAGGAGCCTTGATCAGGGACCCACGGCTCTTAAATTAGGCCCCAGGTCAAACTGCATAAAATTCTTGACCCCTTTAAAGAATTCAACTGGACCAATCATAGATTGAACTGTCCTGTCATTGATTTGTAGGAAACAAAACACTGAAATCTTAATGGTGCAACAAACTCTGATAGAGGCAAACCAAACAAACCTCTTCATTAGGCCAGATGAGCATAAGATGTGCACCATCTATAAGTACCTTATCGTTGATTCTGCAAGGGTAATACTTTTTGTGTTCAACAACACGTTACTAGGTAGCTCCCTCCTTTCTTTGAGAGAAATAAGACAATGTAATCTTCTGTACAATCAGAATCTCATACGATAGGTTTTTTTGTCTGTGAGCATGTGTGTGAGAGAGAGAAAGAAAGAGGGAGAGAGATATATGATGTGTGCGCGGTAAAACGACCAGGGAGGAGGAGAACATACTGGACTCTCTTAAATCATCTCTCTAACAATAGCTAACACCATGAAGAGAATGAAGGGATCTTAAAACAGTTACCCAAAGCAATAGCACAAAGCAGCTCTCCTACTGCTACATCACCAGAATATGCACAGACTACACAGACGTACCCTGCAGAGCTTTCAACCTTGGAAAAATGATGAAAAAAATACATCGAGAACATCTGACAAAGAGGAGAGAGAATGATTACGATGCTGAAGGACAATGCGAGAGACTAAGAAAGGGTAAAAATGGTTGGAAAGAGGAAACGGTCCATTTCAGCCCTAGCCAGTGGTTCTTCCCGGTGCATCATCTGAACGGAAAACACATTCGTTTTCATTTCTCTGCTGCTTTATACACCTGCCATGCCACACCTAAACGGAGAGGATCGGCAGGAAACATTCCGGTCCTTTGTCTCCCCTTATGCAAGTACACACGGCTCCAAAGGATGGGATTCGGATTGGTTTGACAGCTCCACGTGAGGCCAGTCGAATCCCGAGCGTGTTCCAGACGCGAAGCGATAGCGGCACATGACGTGTGCCGTGCCCTGGGAGCTGCTCGCGGCTGCAGGAGACGGGCAGCTTTCCGGAGCCCCGCTGTGAAAGCGTTCCTGCCTCTGCGCATCTCACGTCACATTCTCAACTCTCTCCCAAGCCCGGGCCCTCCATCACACTCGGCCCCCTTCCCCATATTCCCCATGCCAGCCAGAGTCATATCGGTTGCATTGCATTCCTTCCATTCATATGAGTAAGCCAGAGACGTTGCTAGGAGAAGCCTCACCCTTAGCGGAACACTTCCTCTTGAACGAATGGGCTGTTGCTCTTCATTATGGTCCCATTCCCCGCCCCTGTCTTGTACAGTAGGTTAATTGTATCATTAGGGGTTGTGCCACATGATTGAAGTATTGATTGATTGATTGATTGAAGGCTTTGTTCACCACTGAGCAAACCACACTAGCTACTGTAGTGGTGAGATGTTTGTAATGCTTCCATAGTGGTCCAATGATTGATTTGAAAACCTCTTGTAGTACGATGTAGTCAGTTGTGTTTTTCATGGAAGCGAGGGACACTACACTGTCAAAAATTCTAGGGGGTTGCAATTTGGAGCCAAGTCATGCACTAAGCTTTCTCCTGGGGTAACCAGACCCTGCCTTTAACCATAACCATGTGTGGCAGCTTTTCCATTACCTATTGCATCCATAGATCCTCTTGCAATTGTGATAATCATATATATTGGCTTGTATCCTATAGATTAGCCGATAATTATCAAACCAATCAAAATTTTTCATCAGCACGATCACAATTTTACATGAGAATGCATGGGCAGCTGCTCTCAATTTTTAATTTGGGGCCGGTCCCCTCACTGCAGACTACATGTGATTCAAATCCTCCGATCACCAGAATAAGCTGAAGGAATTCAAACAAACTGAAAACAAAATGAAGGAAAACCCCTCGAAATAAGGGAAACCAATAGTCAGCACCATAGACTGTGTGACTGCTACACAGTAATATACATTCTTTTCATGTATTAAAGATTTGATAAGTAAGAGTCGCATGCATGTTTGACTTGAGTGGGTCTTCAAGTGTGGGAAATCCCACAGCTAAGTGACAGCAACTCGTCAACCGGAACCAAGCCACAAAGATCAACACTACATTCTATAAAAAAAAACACACAAAAACCGTATTTGGTGGATATTACTACAATAATGAGCAATTAATCTTCCAGACTTTGTGGTGGATGATTTTCCTCCATTTTGGATATCTTGAAAGGCTCAATTTATTGGCCAAGGCATAACAGTGACTCTGCATCCACATCATCAGTCTCCTCAACACAGGCATGAAAAGAGGCTAACAGCATGTATGTTATCCATAAATTACATCACTGCGCGAGCATAATGGCCACATTTTCATACAGAAACAAGGCAAATAATTGTTAACTATTCAAAAAAAGAGAACGACTTAAGGAACAAATGTGTGACCGATTTACTTCAAAAACGACAAATGAAACTGAGAGGAACTAAATGCTTCAGAAGTCTGAACTTTACAAGGGATTTTTTTTTGGTTTTTGAAAATCATTAAAAGAATGCAGCATGACATCAGTAGTGTATGATTTGTCAGTACAAAATGAGCTGTGAGCACGTATCACATAGCCTCAGCGATCCTGCCAGGACTCACATTGCTGCTAGCGCTCTCGCTAATTTATCAAGCTAATGTCCCATGTAATCAACATAAACATGCACTTGTGCTGATTCAAGGGTATGCTGTCAGCTTCTGTCGCAGACTTGAGTGACTTTTTTTTTCAGCCTTGTGCCTTACTGATTTGCCAGAGTTGTAGGCTAGGATCAAATAAATCACATTTAGTCTCTTTAAGGATATATGCAATTCAATAAAAATAAATGTTAAATTACAACTACTGTTAATGTACTTAAGTTAATGCTACAGTGTCATTCCAGACATTAAAAATGTGATAACGTCCCTGTCGTGTAACATACAACACAGAACGTTGTGATATGGGCTGCTCATTTATTTATCACCATTTCCTTGTTTGTTTGGTTGCTAGCTAGCTTACATTACCCTTACAGCTAGCGCATACATGATAATCGCTGAAATGATTACATTTTCAATGTGTCACATTTTCTTACACTTCCACCTCAGCTTAGAGGCCCAGAAGTAATGCGCTGGGGCCTCCTATTTGAGGAACCCATCAGTCTGTATAGACTGCAGCCAGACACTCAAATGCAGCCTCCATAGATAAGACTAGAACCTATTAGAAGGCGTGACACACCATTGGACTGCTTGGCAGTTTAAACAGACTTGTGTGACATCAGTGTCACAATTGTCAGGCTCATAATCATGTGAATTTATCAGCCCCAAGTCTGAGGCAAGAGGTTAAACATAAAGGAAAATCTAGGTATTGCCAAGAACCAAAAATCAACTGGTAGATTTGTTACTTCGATAGATTTGTTGCTTCTACAATTTTGTCTGATTGAGTTACGGTTCTGCTGCCAGTGTCACAACAGTAGCCTTGTCATCAATCTGCTAATGGTTTATCGGTGACAATGATCATGGCCAGCATCTCAATGCATGGTTTGTTTAGCTGATATATAAAAATAGCAATTTCCTCATTGTATAAAACCTCCATCACAGCCGCGATGAATGTACACTCAAAAAAACTAGCGAGCATGTTTGTTTTTTTGTTGCTTGTTTGTTTTACCTCACAGTCTTTATTTGTACAAATGATACCTTAGTTTCAAAGCTTATGAATAAGGCATATACATGTTGTCCCTCTTTACCCAGGTTACCCAATTTTCACCCATTTTTATTCACTACCTGCATTTATAGTTTGCTGATGCTTTTCCCTGTTTGAGTGCAGTTATGACTGTAGAGGTTGTAGCGCTGAAGTCTACGATAGTACTCATGGTCACACTAGATGATGTTTCCTGTTAGGACACACAACCCTCCTACGCTTCCTGTTTGAGTAATTTGATTTTAATGTTTGGCAACTGCAAGCATTTTTTTCTCTAAAACAACACTGAATCTGCCGTACTTATATCTGATAGTAATATCATATGAAACCTGTTCAAAATTGTTTGGCACAACTCAGTGCTGTCATCATTTTATTTATTAATCATAAGCAAAAACTGAGTGCATTATTTTGGGATTTCTCGAATCTTTATCCTCTCATGTGAAGTGTTTAAACACAACCTGCTTAATGCACTACTGCATAAATTCTGCACTCTGCAGGATAGTTAGTCTGGTACTTGTGCTGAACTGTGCCTCCACAGAGCCACTATAACATTGCCTTTGGATCAGTGGACAAATGCCCACTGTAAAAAATGGGTGCCCTGTGATTAGCTGTCCATTAAAAAAATCATTTGGTGAGCAATGACTCAGATTTGCAGTTTTTGTAGAATTCCGGTCAATGGTACCGCTACGAAGACTGTCAAAAGTTACGAATCAATGACACCACTTTTTCTTATGCTTTGCCCCACATTCTGACTTCTGAGTCACATACAGAGAAAACACTCAAAAACCACAATTCAATGTAAAATATCAATATTATGTATGAAATATTCTCTATTGTGCTGTTGGCTTAATTCAATCAAAAGCATTTAGTCTCTCAAAGGACAGATGCTATTCAAACAAACAAGCCTGGTCATATGTATCTACTGCATGCTCAGAAGGACTTTTAATCCAGGAATACAAAGAGGTCTGGTCAGAAGGCAAAACACCTTCTCTTCATTTTAAAATGAATATATTTACTCAACAGCAACATTTTATTAATGAATGTGATCTTGCTTATCCATGTTATACATTTCCACAATTACAAAGTGGAACAACACGTATTTGAGAGTAAAAACAATTTACAGTATAAAATAGATGATGGGTTAGACATTTACACTTGAATTCTAACATGATATTTAACATTTGTTCAAATATGTATTCTATCTAATAATACGGTTAAGGAGTTCAACACTTAGGCTATTGTTGAACAGATAGTTGGTCAACATGCATGCAACTTGCTTCTGACTGTGTTCAGGAGCCAATCAAATGAAATTAGTAACTTAAAGGGCAGTTTTGGTCTTTGAACTGCCTTCAAATGTTAGGACTGTTTTGATTGAATTGCATATGCACTTAAAGTGACCGAGTGCATTTGATCAGGTACCGGCCTGCATTTTCAGCAAGCGTGTATTGATAATGTGATGCACTGTGAATTAATTACTTATCACTGATCTTCTACACCAAGTGAAGCTCACTCAAACAGGAGATCTATCAGCTGACAGCCAGCTAAGTTTGTTCACATGCCTTTTCGACATCAGCAGAGTTTACAGCAATCAGATAGTGCCAACACTCCTTAGAGTGATAAGGCAGTGGAATTAAATGCCATTTCAAGCGTACTCACCATCACTGTCCCAGGGCTGCTACTTATGTGCTCTGATGCTATTTATGGTTTTTGTCTGTCAATACCATTTCAGCCTCCATCTGATTGGTTCAGATTGTCTCTATGTCATTCAGAGGATTTGACAGATATTTTCTCCCTGTCAATCAGAATTGCTGTCCTTCCTATGCAAGAACAACCCTGGAAAGTGGAGCCTTCTGCCAAAATTAATATATATATATACACACACACAAACACACACACTTGTATAATAACTAATGAATTACACTATATAGGGGATTGGGGGACTGGAGATTACTTTTTTGACCGACCATAAAATATTGACTGGAGAGAAATGTCACTTTTTGTTTTGTTACATATGTTGTTATTTATTCACATCAAAGGTTTTGTTAATCTGGGGGAAAAAAAAGCCCAAAGTATTTCTACAACTCCCCACGGTCTTGTTAAAGACTTTGTGATTTGATAAGTCATTTGCTGCATCAGATACTTCTGCAGCTATGACCGCCTGAGGTGTATTTACATACATGTTTCACTTCACAACAAAACCTCATCCAACATTTGTATGACTAATAGTGATGTTGACTGTTTCCGTACATACTGACATGCACCCCCGAGGGACTCAGGCTTCAGTTCTCCACAATGAAATGTGGACTCATGCATGAAAAGCTGCAGTATATACAGAATTTGTTTCGTAGGTTTCCTTGTTACCCATCTCTATTAGCGACAGCAAACTCACATTCCCACTGAAGTTATTACGCGAGGCTGCAAAATGCGCACAGCAAGCCAAATATGTGCGCGGTGACTCTGAGCAAGCTCACTCATCCTTAGCTTTCGCCAATAAAGTCTGTTGATGTTTCTGTCCTTCTACATACCTCAGTGCATTCCCACAATTTAATTCCCTTGCCATTATTTCCATAGCCTTTACACCCTTGTCTTTTAACACCAGCATGTCAAATGAATAAAAAAAAATGTACCAACCAATTATAATGAATTCTATACACTACATACAAAAACATATCATACTAATAAAATCCCATTACCATAGCAATGTTTCAGTTACCACACACAGTATTCCACTTTGATGTGATATTTTTTCCAACACATACACCGAATTCCAAATATTTTGTATGCACTTATTCCAATAATTTATTTCTTTCCAACAATTGATTTGTTATTGGAAATGCAATGGATGAAATACCAATCGTAATAATAATTACATTTCTGTTGTATTTCTTTAACTTTGCAGTCTTTCTTTCACTTTGCTTATTCTCTCCGTCCCTCTTCCCTTCAGTTTGTGCCCTACTTTTCTCTGTTACTTCAAAAATAAATAGAGGAATTTTTCATGTAGCAGGATCTGTATCTATTTTAAGGACCTTGTTTATGTGCATGACATTAACAATAGCTAGATCTTTGAGTAATTATGTTTGCTGCCTAATATTCCCAGCTATTTTCAATTTTGGAAATCTTAAGGGTGGGGGCTATGAGGGAAAAGACAGAAGGAGTAGAGGAAAAGACAGAAGGAGAGGGAGAGAGAGGATAATAGAAACATGAGCCGAGGAAAGACAAGACCACACTCTGTGAGAAGTTGTCATGTGCAGCTACTGATGGATTCAATTATGAAGCAAGCTAAGCTTTTAAGAGGACATTTGGAGCCTGCTTGTTTCTCACTATTTTTCTGGATCATAATTCTGTTTGATTTCGTAATCTAACATTGCTCTTACCCCTAAATGGTGTCAATATTGAATTTCCTCATCACTATATTGGAACGATTCCCCAGTACTAATTTCCATGTCATTTCCTTATAGACCTTTTTCAGTGTTGTATCCATATTACAGGGAAAATGATGCCCGGGTTGCACACAGTTGATCATCAATGTAATTGGGGGTGGGTGGGGGTCTGGGGGGTCCATATGATGGCCTATCACAGTTGTTTGCTGTCTGCACTTAATACTTGTGCACTTTGTGATTACTCCTATTTCACTTTTACGACTTGTATGTTTTAGTTTTCCTCTCACTGTATGCTTCCATTAGTAGTCTGCAGCAAATGTACCTTAGACCACTACGAACAAACGCTTTACTGGTAGTGATGCGCTGCCACCGCTCCGAACCTAAGATGGCCACTCTCCAAAGAGATCTGGTCTAATAAAGATGTAGGTGCCAGGCGTTGGTACAAATGAAACAGAAAAAGGGCATAGTAATGTCCACTGTCTAAGAAGGGAATGAGGTAGACTCACCCATGACTTTGAGAAGCTGAGCTTCTTCCCATGCCAGCCAAGTCTATAGGCCATCTGAAAGGGCCCGGCCTGCCTGGTTATTGTATCTCCGTTTTAGGACTAGTTTGTTTATTTGTGGAACACGAAAAAATGGAACACAAACTGTGGTATATTCAGACACTCTGATGGTGAACAAAACAGGAAAAGAAAGTGTTTCCCTTCTCCTAAACCATGCTCCTTCCCTATTCATTCCTGCTCTCTGCAACTTCTCTTCTGCTACTGAAAAGGACATGCACAAAAATAAAGCAAAGAAGGGTGTGTGTGTGGGTGTGTGCATGCATGCTAATTGTTAGCCACCTAACCTGTAACAGTATGCTAATCTTCCACAAGACAGCTGTTAACAAATTTTTGTTTTGGGTGGACATCTTGAATCACGTAATCGGAGCAATCCATACATAATCCAGTTCGTGACGATAATTAGTATGACAAAATGGTTAACCGTCTCCATCCACGGTAACATACATTTATCCATGCAGTGCAATAAAATGGTATATTATACACTCTTTGCTAACAGGATGCTGTTAGTATTTCAAAATTAAATGAGGTTCTCAAATGCTATCAAGTGTGTTTAAAAAGTCGTCCTAAATTAGTGGCAGCTTAAGTACCGCCAGGTTGAAAACACTTCCTGTGAACAGTAGACGTGTGACAGCAATGGCAACCCAGATCAGTCTGAAGAGCTGGCGTCCGATTGGACAGGCACACAGACTGAGCGAATACCCCGTAATCCACTGATGACAGAAGGCCTATTCGCCCATTTCCTGTCCATCGACTGTTCACTTAACAGCTGATTCTCTCCAGATCCTGCTCTCAGCTGCACATTACATCCCTCTGTATGCCTGCATTCCAACACCTGCCCCCCCCTTCCTGTATGCTGGGAACAAGTACACTCATTACATTAAAGGCATTTATTACATTCATCTGTTGTTTCAATAACAGATGAGTTTTGTCCTCCATTTCTTAGTAATTTGGCCATTACTTTAGCCCTGTCATCCCTAGATGTGTGTGTGTGTGTGTGTGTGTGTAGGGGCTTCTGCTGTATGCAGCAAGCATTTAAGTCATTCAGTTCTTTACTGAAAAACACAAGGGCCAGCCGCAGGCGGGAAGACAGGACAGCGGCAAGATTAATGAGGCAACGTTTAAGGCCCATTCAACTCGTCCCGATGCTTCTCGGCCACATGTCGCCAACCGGATGTACCGTTTCCCGTGATGCACCGCGAAAGCCGCCGACTCGAGGCGCCTTTTCATCAGCACATCTTCCTCTCGGAATATCAATGCGATGATCTCATGTAACGCGTCGGAAATCGCGCCGTGCATCGGTGACTCACCATTTTCGCGATGTTAAATGAATCAGCTGCCTAATCTGTGCCTATATTCCAGTTCACTATTCTGTTGATTCATCATGGATGGACGGGACTGGTAATTAGTTTGAATCATAGCCCCATACAGGTAAAGTGCTCGGCTCTGCCTATATTCCAGTTTTATTACTGGTCTTCTGAATTTCATGGAGTTTCCATACTAGAAAAAAACGTATTCATAGAACGCTCGACCTTCTCCGGTAACTATACAGTCTGGATCCTCTTCTCCAAGCTCCCTTGTGGGACTCATATGTGGGTCATTGGCCTGTACTATTCCCAAAACCTTTAATAGTCCTGTTCTCTGTTGAAAATTTTGCTTAATTTAAAGGCTCGATTTAGAAATAAAACTGGGTTTAGGTTACTGTCACTACTATTTTCTAATTACTGCAAATAACACTGTCACTCAATCCTATATGATACTTCATTGACGAATTGGCAGAAAAAAATTGATATGTTTGAAAGACGTCTTTATTAATGTTAACTACATGTTATCAGATCGAATACCCTGTATGTATAACGTCTTAGCCTCAATAGGTTTTTACAGGTCAGAAGCCAGGTAAGAAGACAAATAACCCAATTTCCTCCCCTACCTCTCGCTGCTCTCACTGACACATTCTTAAGTGTGGACATGGAAACATCGGGTGTAATGCCCATTCTGTATAGCTATCTCTAGTTTAAACTGTTCACCCTCGTCTGCAGCGAGAGCTGACTTGGAAGGAGACCATAAAATGAAACCTATAGGTGTCTTAAGGGAATCCATGTTGCGTAGGGCTTACTCCATCAATTGTAGCTGTCATGTTCTTACTCAGTTTAACACATTCTACACGCTATTTTTAAAAAATGAGCCAAGAGGTGGACATTATGCGTGACAGATATGAGACCAGCTCCATCCTCTTTTTCATATCTTGGCTTAATCTTTGAAGCTCTTTCACAAACAATTAAACGCCCTCTTGGGATCACTCCAATCCATTTTTATATCCACAGGGCGGGTTGGGATTGACAGGGAGCTGGAAGCAGTAGTACAGTGGATGTGTGTGTGTGTGTGTCTGGGGCTGGGGGGGTGAGGCAGAGAGGTGACTCTTGGCAGTTTATGTGAAATAAATGGGTAAAGGTGTCGGGTAATACAACATTTAAGAATGAAAAAATAGACATTACAAAACCAGATGCTGATTTTACATTCATTAACTCAAAATGGCACCCTTCCATCTTTGAGTCCAACATTTCCCCCATAATGATCGCTTTAGGATGGGCATCAGCTAGCGTTTGGCTGGCCTGACATGCACTTCCTGTCTAATGGCCATGTGCCCGGGCCCTTTGTGAGAGGGACGGAGATCCGTTTCTGAAATCGATACCTCCCATAGGCACAGGCACGGGGAGGCCAAGGCCCCCTCTTCCATTTTCTAGGGCATGGTCAGGGAGGCCAGCCAGGAAATGCACACTTGACTACGAAAACTACGGTATAAGCGTTTTATAATTGGGCACGAATAGAGCCAGCGGTCTCCGTGAGTGGCTGTACTCCAGAAACAGAGGGAAATACTGCATGTCCTTACAGCACCAGCCTCAGGAATTACTACATAAAACCCAATCACTCTTTCAGCAAATAAATTTCCCATCTACAATGGCTAGAGTGGATTCTGGCACTCTTTCCTGTGTCAGGTTTGCTAGTTTGCCTCACAATGTGCGGACACTTTCTCGCACAAGATCTGAAGTGAAAAAGCAAAGAAGAAGGGTACATCTAAAGTAAAATACGTCGCACTTGGATTATCATTTCGGTGTTCAAGAAAACATGAGAACCAAAAGACAATATCCTTGTAAGAATTGATTTTCAATGTGCATTGGTTTCAAATAACCCCCCTCTGAAGTGATTTTCATCATACCACAATGCATAGATTTTTTTGTATTCCCTGCCGTTTTTTACTTCTCAGATCATTTTTCCTTTTTGCTGTGTTCATTTGAGTAGAGGAGTAACCAAATGGCTATATGCCTGATGTGATATGATCATATAACAGCATATAGGAATGAGTACCTAGCTATTTTTGTCTGGCTATGAAAATAAATTGTGGCTAATCTGGTCAGACTTGCAGGTGGACTGACTGATCATATGACAGCAAAAACTCCAGACTAATGCAAGCGGTGACTGTGGAAGGCAGCCCAATTAGCTATAGCATGATGCAAATAGCGGATGCATAAATGGAAATGGGAGTGACTGCAAACAGATCCCAGTGAGCCTGTGACTGTGGCTCTATATCGGGGAATGCAGAAGTTATGCTAAAATTATCTTATTGTTAAACAGGAGCCTGCCACATGCCTGCAGGATTCACATGGGGTCCTTCTCACCGCGGCAGTTTCAGTGATTCTGAAGGATGTTCTAAAATTTCTGTGAGAAATTACATCACCAACAGCCGGCTAAAGTCTCTGGTGCAGCAGCACAACAAAATAGCAGTTTTACCTTATTCTGAGATTGCCTCTTCTTTTGTGAAAATGTGAACTTTTCACGGACAGCTTGGTTATTTTAGCTGGTGCACTGAACGGACCTTTGTTCAATATCAATTTTTTTTATCAGTACTTCTACCTGTTGTATTGATATCATATAAGATTATATATAGGTATTAAATACAGGACAAGACATGTTATTCAGAATACAAGCTATCCAAGCTTGAGTTTTCAGATTTCCCCTTGTATTCCTGGTGAAGCAGACATGGGCACATACATATTCACTCAGCTGGGGGTCTCATGATTGGGCGGAGTCTAATGCAGTTGAACCAATCATCATAGCCAGGGTGGCTTACAGTATGCTGCCATATATTGTTTGGTTATTTATCTGAATCATGATCAACGATCATACCAGACCTTTTGAATCTGAACTCCTAATACAGAAAAGCAAAACCCGTAACTAATTTATTTTTCATCTAGAAGAAAGGCTAAGGATGAGAAAGAACTGCATAAAAATATTTTATCGATCTTTTTGTGCTGGAAAGGCCTGCGAGCATATGCAAGTTTATTTTTATTTTCATGTTAAAACTATAAATATATAGTAAATGACAGCAATAATAACTTGAGCTGGCACACTTTGAATGAATGAATTCTGGGATACCTTGCATGGACTCCCATCAGGAGCTGTCTGATTGGCCCCTGCAAATGTATAGAGAGAATCTGTGCGTTCAGCCTCAGTGAAATTAGATCACTTCCTGGGAGAAAAAAAGCAGAATATCTGGCTTGGCCACTCGGCTGTAATCAAACACCTTCTATCTCCCCAGCAGGTCTCCATTAATTACTGAGGTCTGGTCTAATTCTGTCTTACACACTGCCACGGTATCCTAATTAATGCCAATTGCTCCTGGTTCCCATGAGCAAAGATACCTGTTTCATTCAGGGTTATAACAGCGACTAGCTCACCGGACTCGGTCAGTTTTGACCCAATATCTAAGCAGCCCAGGGATTTTTTTTTTCCCATCAAGCGTAACTAAGTGAAATTTCTTTGTGAAGAGGAGGAAGGCGAGGCTGAGTGAAATGTCCTTGAAATGTAGTACTGTTGTCAGTAGTGCTGGCCAGGTCCGGAGTAGTCCTACATGCAATTAATCATTGCCTAAGCTTTCCATTCAAGGCTAACCCAAGAACTAAAAATAAAATAAAACTATCACAGTGATAGTTGACCCCTAAACTCACACTTCATTGTCCCCTACTTAAACTGAAAAAAAAAATCACCTCACATGACAGTGTCAGCTTTCCTCTGGACGTACACCGCAGGCTGTCAAAGAACTAGGCCACAACCCAAAATGAACACAAGTCAGTGAAAACTAGTGCAACTCAATCTAAACTTCTGCTGAAATTTTTTGAAATATCTAATGGTAAATAGGAATGCAGTTTTTTGCAAATATGACCAATTTTTAAGTTTTATGATCACAATGACCAATATTCTTAGAAGCATAATAAAATATTCACTTTCATTATAAACCAGTGAAAAAGGTAATGTTTGTTAGTCCTTGATGCAGATGTGAATAGAATGTTATTTTTGTAAGCTACCATACCACACCCACGAACTTCAAATACAAACAATGGATTACAATAGCCATTCAAGCTTGCAAGCATGCAAAAAAAAAAAAAAATCAACAAAATCCCACAATGCACTGCTCCCTCTCAAAACAAAAAAACATGTTTTTAAAAACACAAAAATTCTCATTCTTGCACATACAGTTGCATAAATTAGCTGCATTAATATATATTTATAAGTCAGGGAATGATATACATTGCAAACGCCTTAGACTAGCCAGTCAAGGGCTACTGAGGCCCATTATCTGCATATTATGATGGTGCTCCAGCACTTTTGATCAATACCAGCATTCCTGCATCACAGCCGTCTGGAGAGAGTCCACCTCCCCCTCCAGTGCTCCATGTACGCGCCCTCCTACCCAGGGGAGGTTAATCTTTCATTGATCACATGGCCTTATGACTCAGCCTTGTAGAATCTGTGCTCTTTATAAAACATTTTAATTCTTTATTGCAGTTTTAATCTCTCAGCACTGGCTGTGAATAGTCCCCTAGTCTAGTCACATATTAAATTCTACCATTTTTCAGTTTTGTGGGCACAAAGCATGAAGTATGTGGCCACGGACTGCTGTACGTGTTGTGTTTTGCATGTTGTTGTTCTAGTGTAAAGGGTCAACTTTTTTGCACAGTTTTAGATTTATTTGTTGTTGTTGTTGGGTAGGGGATTCTGTGTGTTGTGGAATCAGAACTTGTGTGAAAGCTGTGGAAAGACCACACACCTGAAGAGGGCCTCTCATCGATGGTGTGTGCTTCTGTTGGCATAATTCCCCAGCACTGAGTACCTGGCAGCACTTACTGACTAAAGGGTACTGAATTTTCCAATTTAGCTTTTTGATGCACTTGTAGACATGAAGTGTAAACACAAATGTTGGGGAACATCAAAAATAGCATCGGAAAGACGTACATAATTTGTAATATATTTTAATGGACAGTGGAAATGTAGTATGCAAATTCCATTTGTTCATAGTGGGGACTGAAATTGCACAAAGACTAGGGCAGGAAAAAAACACAAGGTAGAGAGTTTTGAGAAGGTTCAGGAACTACTTTGCAGATTGGCCTCAATCAGTCTTACTTAATGGCTCCTGTTTTTTTTTATACTGTATGTATATAACCCGTGTAACATTATGCTAATAGCAAAACTGCATGTATATCTAGAATTCACTGCCATTTGTGTGACAACTCCTTCCCTGACACAGTCTATCCAAAGACTGCAGCTTATATTTCAATCACTTCAGTCTACTCTATTTGATAATTTTTTTTTGGTTTTCAACGCTCAGAAAAATGTATGATATTCTCTGAAGTTCATTCTCGGCTAATTTAATTTGAGCATTTTTATATCTGAGGGCAAATCAATCGAAAGTGTCCTCTTAAATATGCTACATTATATCGATGGATGGCGAGCTCTCTTTTAAAAGTGCATATTGACAATCTTGTAATTTCTATCACAAATAGAACGCCTCTTACATATCGCTGTACTCTTTATCAAGTACTGAACTGGACTTCATTTGCCATTCACAGACTGTACCACTTGTGCGGGGGTGCGGCGCTCCATTCCTACAGGGCTGACGGAGGAAATGCTGGGACTGTATTGGTTCAAACAATTATTCTGGCAGCTGTATACACCAATGTCGTTTCTAGCGTAAAACATTTTCACAGTCATTACATATGCAGTCCCCTGCTATAGCTCATGCATATTTTATCATAATTGTCAGGTCAAATAAATTACTGGGCTGATTAAATAAATAAAAGTATGAGTTGGCATGAAATCCCAAAACGGATTAGCCCTTGTTGAGCACCCCTACACTTGTATATCCAATTATGAAGCAGTTTTCTTTTATCTCCTTTTAAGAGAATGGGAGGGAACACTCTGATTGGTTTATCACATATTGTGCCCCAAACTTACCTATGACTCATTAAGACAGTAAGTACAACTCCTTTGGACCATGTGCCTGCATTTGCTGTCAAATAACCTACAGTTAAAACTAGCAACGGCGTAATACAATACACAACATGCTTAAAACCATGCACTTTATACGGCGCACTTAGATTGTCAAAACACAGCACTTCAGGTTTATGTGTATAATATGTGTATAATAATGTGCTGACTGTATGTAAACTCTAATATAGGTTTACCTATAAAAGCAAAAAGTATATTCAATTTGAAATTAAAATATAAATACATGTCAAGTTGGGGAAATGGGTTCTGCACACTGCTTTCCTGATAGGGCAAGTGAAATTTTGTAGCATACAGAAGGCAGTTTGCAGGAATAAATACAAGGTGGCTAGAAGATGCAGCAGATAGTCCTCTACTAACCTGCAGCACAGTTCTGGTTACCATACATCTTTATATTCAAGTTCAATGTTCATATACCAATTATAAGATTATCCTCACACTTTATATGAAATGAAACTTTCAGTCCTCCTCTAAATTCTGAAAAAACAGAAATGTTTATACTTAGGCCCACTCTTTGCAGAGGATATTCCTCAACTGACCAGAAAAGCATTGATGTAACATTATGTTGCCAACAGAGACTGTAATAGATCACATCCTTACTGACGTCCCATTGAAAATCGATCAGGAAATGAAAATGGAAGCCAGTTTATGTATTTCGTGGCCAATATTTCCATCTTAACAGTTGTATTTAATATCAGCAAGGAGTCCAGTCTTGCATACATACAATAACCTAAGAGTGTACAAATGAATTTTTGTGTGTAAATGTTATGATTCGCTATCCAACTACCATACACAATGATGTAAAAGATGATGTTCACTGTTATTCTATCGTGACATAGAGAAGAGGCAGACCTACAACAGACCATTTCCTATGTTGTGTCGACTGAATAAAATAAGTCATTGGGGTCTATCCAGTTTAACATGGTTGTAGATCTACTGCAAGTTGGTTTGCAAGTTCCAGACTGATGCAGTAGTTGTTTTCCCTGAAGCACCAGCGTTCCAAAACTAGAAAATGAACACTCTTTTTGGTGGGTTGGATTTGATTAGGTGCTGTCAGGCACATTGCTGGCATATTGCTGGTATTTTGATTCAGTGCCAAGTTACTAAGTTTTCAACTTCAGAAAGTTTCAGCAAATTTAAAGTTGAATAACTGAAGCTCAGAAGTGTGTACAGAATAATGTGTTCCCTAAGGAGACCAAGTACCTCTGTAAGCTGTTTAAAATCACTATAAAACAACATCACCCAAATATGTTACCACCACTCAATGCATATATCTGCTTTGCCATTAATCTTAATACAAATCCCACCAGCCATTGCACATGACCAGAAAGAGAATCTGACAACTACACCAACCTGAAACTATCCAGCCAACTTGTATCCGGGCTACCTGGTGCCCAAATTCAGATGGAAGATGTTATAGTTCAGTGAGTGAGAGATGTGTGTGTGTGTGGCCTGTGTGATGTGTTTGGGGATGTGTCTATGTGTGTATGTGTATAGATGGCAAGGGCACCGTGTATAACTCAGGAGCTGTAGATCTAACTATTACTGTTTGTTTGTTTATGGTTATGTGATTCCAAATATACTAGCGCCTACCATGTTTGCACATAACAGACCATTTTAATTTTTGGACAAATCAGCATTCCCTTTAGGCAATATAAAATTACCTCTTCTTGCCGAATTGGCAGGTGCCCTTGAAAAGTTGATGTCAAACAACTCAGTACTAAGATGTATTAATGGTAATAAGAAAAAAACCATGATGTTGCAGAAGCCAACTTTTGAACTTGGGCTATGTGTTTTGCTACTGCCACGGCCAGTTTTACTCCAATTCTATCAGTATGCCATACCAATATCTGTACTTTTTATACCAACAACAGTGACTGTTATTAACTAACCAAAGCAACAGAGAGAAAAGTGATATGAAGAATTTAGCCACTTATTCCCTTATCCAAATTCTATGTCAAAAGCGTTTCTCAGGTCTTATAGCAGTATATAAAATAGTGTACTAAATTTCCAGCAATTTGGTTCATGTATCAATATAGGAATGCACACATTTCTCACTCAATATCCACAATCACTTATGAATTCAACACTTAGAGCAAGAGCTTGCTGGAACACTACAAAGGCAGAGGGAGACTTAGCAACTTGATGACAGACACAGCCCTGGGGGGTATATCCAGATAAGCAAAGATAGGAAGAACACAGCCAGACACGGGTTATATCCTTTAAAGGGGAGGTCAAGTGTATTGGGAATAGACCTTAGGCATGGAATGTGGCAAAGGCAAACCGATCAGAGGAATGGAAGGGCAGGATAAAATGAAAATGCGATCAAATCAGAACAAGCGAGGGGGCTAGAGCGTTGCCGTCTTTCCGCCCTTGTCATTCGCCGGGAGCCAGAGTTAGTCCCGCCCACCAAAGCTATCGGCTCCACAGGCCTGGCCCATCTCTCTAACCACCGTCAAACGTGATAAACTATTATATGCCTCTATTAAATTATATTGGGCACCATTGTCTATGACTCATCCATGCTTTTTCCCCTTTGTGGATGAGGAGTCTTGATTCAACAAAATATGTAATAAGGATGAGGATAAAAACAGAGAGCACGTGGAACTGAACATAACAGGAAGAGGATATTTTAGTACTGAAGAGCTGGCAGGCTTGTGCCCTTTCTTCCACTGTGTCATAAGCCCATACCAGAAAGAAGTCTATGTCCAATATATGAACATACAGTACATGGATATGTATTACTGAAAAGGAGCTGGGCTGTCCATTGCCTTCAATATATTATATTATAGCTTATATCATTGAAATGCAGTTATTCACATTTTTAACTGTTTCTAGTCCAATACTGGAAAATTATTTAACAGAAAACTCTCCAAATCTTTGAGAGATGAAGGAGATTGACATGCTTTATTCTTTATCCAAAGTCATTTTAAGCCACTTACGACCTCATATTATCAACAAAATATTTAACAATACAATTATAAGACACAATCGCCTATTGATTGGGACTGTCGTGTTTAAGAAATGTTTCTTGACAGTTAATCGAAAGGTTTGTAACCAAAGTGAACAGTATTGTCATTGAGTGGAGAATGTTTCTATGTTACTTTTTTTAGTTCAAAGTATGGGCTTCAACTTTTGTCAAGTGGGGAGAGGAAGAAAATGTGTGACTTCTTGTGACTTAAAAGGAAAATGATAAACAACCATAAAACTACCAATTAACAGACAGCCAAGTCTCAGCCTCCTGGCAGAGACAAAGCAGGGTTTGGGCCAAAACGTCCTGCTAATTAGAGTCCACAACGCCACTGAACTTAGCAACGGCCCCAGGATCAGAAGCAGGAAAAGAACCCCCAAAAATTGGCACAAAATATTCTTGAATCCTCAATTTTGCAAGTAAACAAGTGTTTTCAGAGTTTTCAGAGCCTGTTCTGGGTAAAGTGTATATTTAACTGTGCTTTTGTTACTTGTGAAGGTCAAAAACGATCTCTCTCTCTTCGTTTTTCTGTTCTTTCTCTGGCTTTCCCTGTGACGACAGTTGTACTTCTGAGAAACAAAGTCATGAAACAGGTCACAATACAGTTCCACAAGACTGACACAAACTTCAGTCGATTTTGATGCTAGCTCCCTACCTTCTTGAAGCCTCCCATGTGACTAATATAACCCACATAGACCTCTGTGAGTTACATGTAAACCTGACCCCCTGTGAACAATGTCTACAGAATGCTGTGACCCAAAACCTGCCTCATCACCACATCCAGACACCGGCTGGATGTTAACGACCTCTTCCTTCACCAGGGGCGTCACCAGACCCTATTTACTGGGGCACGTTCCCCATTAATACTTTGTTGTGCCCCAGTAAATGATCATGAAGTATAACTCGTTTTTAAAAATGTATCATAAGTTGCAAACGTGAGGATGGTAGTGCTGAAAGTCTAGCAACATCCCTGCCCTTCACTCATCCCTCTTCTCATTCTAATGGAGTTGTCTGTGTTGGCAGAGAGCCTTCAACCCTGTCCCAGCTCATGAACACCAATGCGAGGTCACAGAAGGCCTTGTTTTCGTCACCGCATGCACTTTCTGCATGGTTTGAAGTTTTACCGGACCTGAAGTGCAATCGAAAGAAACTTAACGTTTTAGGCAACATATTAAGGGAACAGATTGTTATTTTCCTGTGATAAGAATAAAAATGACGATAGACAAATATTTTAATATATGATATCAACACCAACTTTAAGGAGCATCATACTTTTTCATATTAGCTTCCGCTATAGTTTATTACTCGCATTGACAATACTCTTCCTTGTTATTGTATAAAATTCACCTTTAATTAATTTCCACCCAAGTCCCCTTGTTCTCCTCATGGAACGCAACTTAAAATAGCTTCTGTAATACATTTTATTAATTACTTTTAAAATAAAAAACTCAGTCAAATCCCTGCTGAGTCTTCATCTGGAGCAGAGGAAATCTGTGCTGTTCATAAAACTAAGTGTCAAAATCAGGGAGAAGACATTCTTAAACATTCATAAGGGTACCACTAGAATTATTACTACACCATGGCCAACAGAGTAAAACATAATTTATACATATGTCTTTTAAAATTATGACTGCCAAAATTAAGAGGCTAATTTTTATTGTATTTTTCAACAGATATGTTCATCACTGTCATTTAAATATTTAAGACAATAATGTTCCCACCATTAATTTTTGGGGACCCCACTTCCAACACAGTTCTCTGCTCTGAGGTTATCCCTGTGAAGCCCAATATATTTTACCCTAAAGCCATTTATGAGGCCATTTTTTATTAATTCCTGTTATCTTCATATTTTCCCCCTCCCTTGTTTTTCCCAATCTTTTACCAAACCCATCAATGCCTTGATAGTGAGGACCTCCGACCATGGCAAGTAACGGTCTGACTTGGAGTGAAACCCAGGACTCAAAGCTGACCATGAGCAGGTGCCTTTACTGTGTTAGTTGTGCGGAGGCCCTTCCCTGACTTATAAACCTGGTCTTAGATTTTTGCAGGAATAATTCTAGCTTTCCAAACAGTGGATTCCAAAATTGTACATGACATGCAAGTTAGACTAACAGGCCTGCAGTTCCCTGAATCTACATTTTGCAGTCTCATTTTTCTTTAGAATTCTGTAAACAACCTCCTGTAGCTCATTACATATCCAATTTGTATATAGCCTATACAAATTTTTATATGTGAGGTGTGGCTATTAAATAACGAGACTGGGCTTATCTAAGTTGAACCACAGTGTGCATGTGTGAACCATGTGGCATACACTGACCAACCATGTGGTGTACATTGACCAATGGGCAAGCATTAACGACCCCTGAAAGTTTCAGTCTGTTCCTGTCATCAGTTCACGGTTATGCATCGCTTGAAGTAGACGTGTTTTTCTGATGTGCCTTTAAAACGGTCGGTCCAAAAATCAAGCAAAACGTTAATTTGAAATCTTTGGTGAAACTGAACGGCTACTGAATCTTATGTTTTCTTCATTAAAATTTAATTACAGCATTAGTCTCATTATTTAATAGCCACACCTTGTATGTTTTGTAACATTCTTCTTACTCTTCATCATTGCTCCTTATCCCCAAAATTCCCTGAATATCAGATTTATTCTTGGCATATTTTTAACCTCTTCCTGGATGGTCTTCAAAAAAAGTTCACTTTTGAATGTGTCAGCAATATCTATACTGTCCTAATACCCTTTCCCTAATGTGTTCTCAATCTGTTTTACAATGTCTATTTTCTTCTACAGTATTGAAAAACTTCTTACAATTACTGAACAGCTTTTTGGAAACTCTGGAAAGTATTGTTGGACCATCATAGCAAATGTTAGAAATAATATTAACAAATGGTTTGCTAGAGTAAATATTGATTTGTAACACCATTAACTGTTTATCTTTTCAAAGACTACTGTGAGAAACTATGGGACAGAACACACAAGGGTAAAGTATGTCATGTGTTTTGTATTATATTTTGGCCTCTCTGATAGAATACATTGTATTATTCTCACTCAGCGCCTTAGCTTCCTTTATGATACACCACACTGGATCATAGTAAATTACATTGCTACAGTATTCTTCACAGCAGTTGATATTGCTTAGTCACACAAACCCGTGACCCCTGATAGAAATACAACCCCACAGGATACGAGCTGTGGTGAGTAGTCCGTGTCCCCATAACCACAGTCCGCACACAATAACGCACCCACTGACACGGACCTCACACTTGATACAAGCTCCTGCGGCAGCCGCCAACACCTTGTCACTCAAGGAGACCCTCGCTAGGCAACGCCGTCCCCTCAGCAACAATAGAGTCGTCATGGCGACCAGCATGCGAGGGGAGTCCGAAACCGCAGGGAGACAGTGCTTCCATTGTAGTCCTGTAACTGCAAGCTGAGTCACTGGAGCGGCAGACATATAAACTGCGGCTGTGTCATCACCAGCAACGGAGTAAACACAACAACCATCCGAGCCCTGGGAACCTCTCCCTGCCTCACCGTTCACTTCTCCCTCCTCTTAATCATGTACTTAGACCTACACAGCAGCAGAATTTTACAGAAGCAGACATGTTTGATAGTCCTAAAGATCTAAGGTATGTTTAGGTTTGTAACATAAACAGCATACATACACAGACACACAAATTAGGGACTAAGGGGCCGCCTTGTTTCAGGGTATGACAGCAACATCATAGCAGGATTGTAATCCCTGTCATACCACACTAAACACCTGTGCCCCAAGCAAACCATAGCACTGACCTGATGCTTGTAAGTGTGAGAGTGGAGCCACAGCCCAAACCCAGTGTGACAGAACCACTGATCTGGGATCAGTTTGGCATTTCAGCCCATAATGGACAAGGTTACAATATAGATGGGATATGTACTTGGACGAGCTGATTCTAAATCAGCGCTCCTACTCTGGGACTCTTTAGAATGATCAATGTATGGATTCTGGATGCCAAGCTAGTATATTCATACAGCCCGCCTCATTGCTCTTTCTTGCATGCTGGTTATTGGAACTGTACTAGACCACAGGATGGATTATGGGAACAGCTCTGCCAATCTGTTTCAATGCATTTTATATCAACGAATATATAATGTACAAATAAATCAAGCCACATATGAAATGTCTAGGCTTCTCCTGCAAGGGGAAAAGGATGGCCCTTTTCTCTCAGCGTGAGGGTAAGCCAGTAAAAACAGTAAAGAACGTCTCTAATAATTGACTGCAGTGATTGATTGATTCAGCCTGTTTATAATGTGCTGATGCTGATAACACTTTTAGAAGTGCTGTGTTTCAGCTCAGCTCAAACATTACAAGTGCTGGGTTACACAACAAGCATTTGATCCCACCCTACTTGCCAGTAAACTTTGTATTCTATTTCTGACATGTTGCAAAAAGAGACAAAATAACAAAAATGTAGGTGGGAAACGTGAGGTAAAGGTCGTGGCGGTCCACGTGCGCAATGTATAGGAATGTATTTCTGGAGCGATTGCAGAGATTTAATCTATACCAGCACTGTATGCTATGAGGATGGTCAAAGTCATGATAAAAAATGTTGAAAAATCTACCTGAGCTCAACATGTTTCCACATTATAATGCATTTATAATTACAAAAAGTTAAGGTAAAAATCCATGATTCTATACATATATCTCTTATATGTGACAAACAGATTTCCCTTCATTTGCACACTTTCCCTTGATTTCCACCAATAACACACTTATGCACAAATAAGCCGCAGTTCATAGCAATATGTTTAAGCATACTGACAGTTGTGTCTAGGAATATACTCATTTAAAACAGAAAATTATACACATTTGTTAATGTCGCAACTGTAAAATAATATACAGCGCTAAAACGGTCATGCAAGTCCATTTATAACAGAGAGGGGATATTCCAAAACAGAAAGAGCATTAATTAGTTCCGGTTTAGCTCTGAAATGGTTGCCATGGAAAATATTCCCAAGACGCAGTGAAAATGGAGGAAATGCCAGCATCTAGGAGGACAAGGACTCAAACAGAACTGATCTTACTACAAACCAAGCATCGATGTTGTTGCTGCACATTGGAGTTTGCATTACATTTTTTAGTTTCCTATGCACTTACACGTTGAATCTTACAGAATGTATTTCTGTAGAATATATATGTATATATTTAAAAAGCCAAACCACACAAAGCACATCATTCAAAATTATATATTTCAAAGAACCCATTTTTAGCATATGCTAATGTTCAGTGCTTTTCCCTAATAGGTCTTTTAAACAGATCACATTACCTGTGAGTATATAGTATAAACCCAGTAAGTAATGGCTCGGTTCGGGGTTAAATCTGCAATGTAGCCGGTGCCTTTACCCGCAAAGCCACTTAGGAGTCTCTGCACTACAGAAAGTAGCTGAAGAAATGGGTCTGTCTTTCCACTCGCATGGTTTGTTGGATGACTCCTTTTTGTGGATGATTGGCAACAAAATGGACCAACATGGAATGGAACAACAAACCCTGTCTATGCCACTGCAAGAGCCATTTTTTATTATTTTATTTTGCTTATTTGTAAGGGACAAGCACAGGGAGCTCATTCAATAGTTGTAAATGGCTCCTTCAATAGTTGTGTATGAAAACAGAAAGCCTACCACTGCAGTTAATTCATTGTGAATTAAGGGCTCTGCCCTTGTGCTCCTTTCTCTATAAAATCATAGATTTAACTTTTCCCATAAAATGTTTTCCTATGATTCTCACAAGTATGCATATTCAATACATGTATCCTTAGACTTACAAATGGGTTACAATCATAAAAGAACAGTAACCAAAAAAATATTTTGTGAACTTGAGAGCATGTATTATTGATTAAACTGGGGTATGGTCTGGACAGTTGATATTTTGGCAATAGTGAGGAAAAATGTGTCTCTTGCTCGATTTCACATTGGCAGCTAAAACACCAGCATCAGCATGCTCGACAAAATCACTGACATAAAGCCGGCTTCAGTTACCAGCTGATTGGCCAGCAGCTGAAATTAAATTGGACCGTGTACTTATTCTGGCCATGATATACCATGAAGGGCAGCCTGGGATACCATTCCAGGACTGCCTGATGTTTTCGATGTTGTACGCCTTTAATAAACTTCCAAATTCCTGGTTGGTTTCAGTGTTGGTTTTAGACCTCAGCTGTGCTATGACTTTATGAATTGTGTTAATGAATTCATATTCAGAAAAATATGACATCTGACCAGATGGACCAAAACTCAGACAAATCTAAGAAAAATTAGAAGTATGGTAACCATAGTTATCCACGCTGATTCATTTGTAATCGCCAGATGAGAGCCCAAATGGGCATTTACGCAATTTGATACAACACCTGATACAGCATTTTTCCGCCTCCATCAACTAAGTGTGAATCGACTGGATTCGATATGGAATAATGGAGCTGTATTTTTACTGAGGATTTCCGGAGACTGTTATGACTGCATGTGAAACGGGCTACACTGGTCACACTCGACCGTTCAGTACGCTACCATTGCTAAGCCCCCATACTGCTGTTTCCCCATCGTGGCAGCGTAGACCATTTTAAATCCATTTTATCCATTCCTCGTGCCTTGTCATCACCAGTACTCATCTTTTATACCAAAAGTCGCCAGCAATGTCACCACCCATCTGAAGAACCATGCGATGGTTCACCTCTTTGATCTTCCGAAGATTGTTGGGTATGCAACCAGGTATGACATACGCCTTACTTAAAGGAATCTGTATAAGGCCGCAGAGTCAAAAGAGTCAGATTGACTAAGTAGTCTAAGTAGTACTCAATTTAAGCAATGCATTTTTTATTCCATGCTTTAATGTTATGTTATCAATAAATAAATGCAGCGTCTATCATATCGCTTTCTCTCGCTCTCTCTCTCACTCTCTCACGCATACACACACACATACACACATACACACAAAGCTTCTCTTTACTTTGAAGCCTGAGCTCTTGTCAACGGATAACGTTTTGCCTTCATTATCTTGATGTCTTGGGTGCTATTCCCCTAAGCATATACACCCCCCGAAACACTAGCAACCCACCCTGCCCCCCACCCCTGCTTTGACCTTTCGGGCATCAAAAGCAAACAGCCACAGGGAAAAGATGGCATCAATACAAAGATGAATAGTTGCTTGCCTTAGCTTAAGTGGTTAGGGAATAAAAATGGAAATTTCATCCAGCAAGATAGGAGCTGGGAGTATGAAACATGAAATGAAAGTGACTCCAATGGAAGTCTATGGGGATAACTAAATAATCTGGAAGTGTAATATTTGGGCTCACCAGACATGCTCAGTTGCGTCCTACATCACATGCCCAGTCAGATGCTCAAAGAGAAAGACGTCAATCAGCGACATGAGGAACAGGGTATGCCAAAACCTGTCCTCCTCTCCATCATCACAACGACATTGGATCCTGAAAATCTGCATTATTTATGGCCATTTTTATTCACAATGTAAATGGAACAAGATAATCCCCAAAAATGTGCAAACAATAAAATTATGTTTGCGCATTGTCTTGTCATACAGCCTGTGCAACAAGAGGTAAGGTGCCCAGTTTCTCTTGAGCAGAATTTTCATGCATTAAAAATATTGTTAAAATTCTTCAAGTTCAAACTTAAATCAAACATTTAATATGTTTTGATTACTTAATTCATTGCTCTGCAATTTACTGCATAGAATGTACTTTGGAGTGTGCCATTGCTGCACACGATTGTGAACATTTCTCTGTTAATACTGTTTTAACGTTAATATTTATATGTGCATTGATATGTTGTAATAAATATGTCATTAAGCACTTTGACATGATGTAGTCATGTTTTCAATTCGCCAGTCAGCGGGAAGTGTTGCTTCTTTCTGCTGTCACTGCTTGTTGCTTGGCCTCTCCTTTCGAGTCACCTGCCATTCCTGGGGGAAAGCCCTGACCCAGTGTCTGTCTTATTTATTATTCATTCACGCAATTTAGATTTAGTGATGCCTCCTCTGGAGATGAACGTATACAAATATCATACTAATGTTCTGCCCCTTCACCAGCCCAAGTCTTACAAGGCTTTTAATTCTATTCAGACTGCTCACAGATAGCTACACCTCTGTGGTGTCTATGTGTTGTACTCCATTACCAGATGACTTGCAAATTATCATCTGAAATGGTAAATGTATTGAATGTGTCATTGTATCTAGGATTTTGATAACATGTAAAACATTTTTGTGAAACTGTTTTGAAACTGAAAGAAAAGTCGGGTTTTTTTTTTACTTTGGAAATGAATCCTGTTTTATATTTGAGGTCAAAAGACTGGTTCTAACTGCTTTTCTTTTCCGTATTGATCACGGAGACACAATGTATATGCAAGCTGTCTCTAGTTCTTCATGGGCTTTGGACAGAGAGAAGCACAAAGCATTGCATTAAATCACAAATATCACATCGTAAACTCACCACTGTCTTGTCTTTGGTTGAATTGGTTTAACCTGAATAAATCTATTATCTTTTAATTTACATAGCCATCACTGGAAAACTTACTGTCAGAAACTACTGTCAGAATCAGTGTCTTGCTCTTAAAGTTCTGCAACCTTGTCCAGACCCAGGGATATGGCTTTCAATTATGTTCCATACAAAAGCAGAAATAATTTCAAGATTCAACTTGGGCCAGAAATTTCTATATTGTTCTCTGATGTATGATTCTTGACACTGTAAAGTAAGGGTGTACAGGCTTTGATCATGTTTACCCAATGTACATAGCAAAGACATGTCTTAATGCCTGTGTACATGTCTTGTCCTTGTAATACTGCCATAGAAACAGTGTGGATAATTCAAGTTCCCCAGAGAAATCTCAAAAGGTCTTCCTGGATAAATATAGGACGCATTAATAAATAAATAATCCACTGTTGTTCTTTACAGCCAATTATCACAAAGGCAGAAGCAGACTGTGCAGTTGTTTGGCAGAAAATGATGAAATGTAAAGAAGAGAATGCTATTATTACCTGTTCAAAATCAAAGTTCTTCCCTCAACATTGACGAAAATATGTATTACATAGAATTACATTGCGATGGTCTCTCTATCCAGTCATTTAAGTTCAACTCATGAATGAAGGTTGAACCCATCTGAATGATTCATGGCAGCCATATTAAACCACAGTGCTCACCACACACCGGATGCAGCGATAAGCATCCAACAGCTCATTTTGGTAGTGAAATTGGGGAAAGAGGCAGGTTGAGAATTTTCGGTTTGGAATTTGTTGAGCACATCCTGAAAGCCTCGACTCTTTGCCACTAGATCTTGAAAAACCACAGCCAGGAAGTTGGTTTTATGCACAGTGTTCCTGTCTGCACCAGGGTTAATGAAACAGTTACTATGCGATACTTCCACACTTTAGTGCCAGACCTGAAGTAAAGTAACAGGATAAGCATTTGAATCAGCGAATGTACATGAATTTCAAGCATGAAGACACACACCTTCATGTGCAGTTAAACTTGCACCCGTGCATGTAGTTGCTTGGCTAAGATTCAAGTCTACAGTTTTACATGACCATGATTTAACTGATACCTCCATAACTCACAGTTGATTACACCAACAATGTCCACCAGGAGCAATGTGAGGTTAAGAGTCTTGCTCAAGGGCCCAACAGCTGAACTGGTCTCATTGTAGCTGGGGCTTGAACCACCTACCTACTGGGTCCCAGCCAAGCACCATAGCCACCAGGCCACAGACTACATAGGTCTTAACTTCCCTCCAATACTTCATCCAGGAGCAACTAGGTTTTCCATGGATTTGTCACATCTGAGCTCTAACCAGGTTCATCACTTCAGTTCCAGTCATAAACCTGCTTAACTTCGGCCTCCATAAAATGCTAAATTAAACATGTTCACACAGCCCTTCTCTAATCCAGTCTCTCTGAAGTTTTGAAACGCCAATGAAAAACTGTTGTGTCAGAAAAGGATATATGAATCAGTACAGTGTGAGTGTTGAATATACAAGCACTTATTCTGACAATGAAACAAACATATTGTCTAGTATGCAATTTTGACATCTGAGGTATTCTCTGCTGCTGTAATTGAATACAAGGGTTGTATAGGGGTGCACAAGTACTGTATTGCCAAGCCAACAATGATGCCCTTTGTATACATTTTGGAAGTTATACGGAGAGCTCATAAAACAATGATGTAATCAGAATGACAAACCAGAGAAGTGGCTTCTTCTGTATGTTCAAAATGTCCCAGTGAAATGACATCCAAGACTTTTTGAGGTTTCAGGAGGTTATCATTTAACAGTTTTCCTTTACCAAAAGACTGTCGACTGACGATCAAAACAACAAAGCATCACAGGTTGTCAAAAGTGAGTTTACTGTCTCCTTGGGTGTCATTTCTCAGAGGTGGACGGGAATATAAATAATGGAGGCCCTTAGCTTGGTGATGAATTCTCTGTAATCTGCTCCCCGTGAGATTAATTTGTGTGTGAGCTCTCCCGCGGCAACAGAGCGGGGCGCCTGCATGTAACACAACTCACCGGGAAGAAAAAAAGGCTGTTGATCAATGAAACAAGACGCCCAGACAGAGTGAACATGATAAGTGCGTCTTGTTGCTTACATTTTGCTGCATGACAACGCAATAGTTATAACTACAACGATACCACCCTCATACGTATTTCAAAAAACGTATTTCTACCATGGTGGAAGCTTAGAGGGACGATTTTTTTTTTTGCAAAATGTATGATTATAGTGAGAGATAAAGCCATTCCTTTAGATCGAACCTTAGCGCACTGGAAGCAAGAGGCTCACATGAAGAGGTTTTCATGTGTACAGCTGAGCCGTTCCAGCGCGCAGGAACATGACTGTGAACCGCAGGTTTTACGGTTGCTTTCGCCCAATCACGTCGGTGGAGAATTACTTTATAATGAGATAATCCGAGTATGAATTTCAGCTGTTCAATATCACTTCAAGGTTAGGGTCTGAAAGCCAAGCTTGCGCAGTGTAACAGGTCTCTCAATCTGTCTCTCTCTTTCTCATAAACACACACACGAGATCAATTGAAATTTCCACTTCAATAATAATGGTTCTATTCTACCGGTGAATGTTTTACAACTGGACACAATACACGTGATTTATTATTTAAGAGAGACACAACTGCCAGCAGACTGTAATATACAATTATTTATGCGTTTAGGAAATGTAAAGAGGTCCTACTCACTCTTGCATATTTCGACGAATAGGGATCTTCAAATAGTGCCCAAACGCGCTTTTGCCAGCGCCGCCAAAGTCCTCCAGACCTGGCATCCGGAGAGTCCCCTAGCGCCAGTCTCTTGGTCATTTCAAGCTCCTCATCACCGTCTCCCGAGTCCCCCATGCCGTCTCCATCAGCCTCCTCATTGCCCATGTCAAGGGCTCCTCCACCGAAGCTATCCAGGGCCTCTTCGGCTTCCCGGTGCTGCCGATAGGTCATCCAACAGCACGGCTCCACGTCCGTCTCATCGATGCCCCAGAACGCCAACTCTTCCTCGTACAAGGGTCCGCACACATCCGCAGGGCAGTGCAATTTGCCGGTCCTGTAGTAGTTGAGGATGTGCGCAAACACGCCCGGGTGCCGATCAAAGAAGAATTCGTCGATCTTAGGGTCATAGTCGAAGTGGCTGTGCGCGTCAGGTTCAGCGAGCCAGGCTAAACGGGTGCCCGGCAGTGTGCGCAGGGTGCTGCGGTAAGTCTGGTGTCGGATCCCTCCCACGTTTATTACAATGCGATCGTTCTCGTCGCCTTGGCCCATTGCGTCCCTTAGGCATGTCTCGAATAAGTTCCAGGCATTACGCTAACAGTACAGGGGGCAACCTCTGGGACCCGGACGACACGTGCGAAAGGGGAAGGGGTAAGGAAAAAGGGGAGGGGTAGGGGGGATAAGAAAAGATGAAAAGACAAATAAATGTTTCACAGGCAATAACTGGAGAAATAGACGAGAAAGCTATATGTAGCCCCAATTAAAAATGAAAAATAAATAGACAAAAACGCAACAGCCTGTATAGAGGCAATCAGCACCTCGACTGCTGCTTTAAGTGGTTGTCATAGCAAGCAATCGCCGGCGTGTAACTGCCCCCAGTAGCCCAAGGAAAAACAGAAATATCCAAAATGTTTACATTCAACACTGTGGCACGAACAATGAAGCGTTAAAAAACAGCCATTATTCCAAAAACAGAGAAGAAAATTTCAATGCCCTTTTCCTCAATCCGAAAGCCAATACCCAGATCCGTCGACTGGGAAATGATTGTAGGCGCCCGATGACATTCAGCGCAAGGTGACGGCAGTGGTGCTGAACGGACAGCGCCAACGGCTCAGAGCGCAGCCCTGCGCTCTCATACAGACCCACCTCTTCCTTTTTTTAATTGCTCCTCTCCTTTCTGTTCCGAAACAAGACTTATATTCCGTTCTCCTCTGTTGCCTCTTCTCCCGAAGCCAGCAACGACTACAGGGACATCTTAAGCACTGATCCACGCCAGTTTATTTATTTATTTACTGACCGATCGATATTCCCCTCAATCCTCTGTTGTGATGCCCAAGACCAGCGATCCGTGGGAAGTTGTACTACTACGCATTGTTTGCGTTGATTAGCGCTTCGTAGTGCTTTTCCCTTTGAAATTATGCCGTAAAGACGCTGCAGCAAGCAGGGTAGGAGGGGGGTCCTTTATTTATGAATTCCTCACCCCCAACTCACAAAAAAACGTGCATGTATTTTACACCGCGCCCTGTCTTCTTGCTTTAGCAAAACATACCAACTGTCAGACCGAGACACAAAACATTGCTGGTGTTGCAATGGGGTATCAAAAAGGGTCGTGATTTTTTTGTTTCCACGGAAGCGATTTGCTTGCTTTAAGTCTGCCCCTCCCTCTCTTCGTTCATGTGGCTTGCTGCGAGGCGCAGTGAGCAGGAGCCGCTCGGAGCTTGCTAGACCTGCAGAGGCGCAACACTAGCTACCTCCAGACTTTCCCACCGCACCGCCGCGCACGCGTACTAGCTGAGAGGGTCGAGGAGGGATCGTGCTGGTTATGGGGTTTGGGAAAAAACCAATTAGCGTTAATAACACAGAACCACCCAACTTATGAAACTGCATGACCTAGAAATGATTTTAGACAAATACGACTGCCTCACACAGGTGAGACTTCATTGATGCTACATCTACTTGTCTGTCACCGTGGACGCGTTTGAAGAACAGTGATGCATCATTCAATGCACACAGGCACGAGTGTTTCCATCATTTGGGGCTGATATTCTCAGTGCATCTGAGTTTCGCTACATTACGTAAACTCATCAATTGTTTAACAACAGCACTTCAAAACACCCATATCAACACTCACACTATAATATTTTATGACGTGCTCGCAATATTAGGTTCTAAGGGTGTTTTTGCATAATAATGTGTAAGGATCACAAAAGAAAACATGAAGGTCTAAGCAATCGTTAAGAAAGGGGATACATGGTGTAGCCCATACATACGTAGATATCAATGAGATGAACATAAATGTATTATGTAGTCACGTTTACAAAATACGCAATCGAAAATGCGGTAATTGAAATAAACACAGGGTCTCCAAATGAAATCACAGCAAGTATTTCTTATGTACGCAAGTTTGATTATGATAAATTAATGAATGATGTGCGCTCATACTTCAGTAGCCTATATTATACAGGTTGTTTTTTCTTCATGAATATGACAGGCATTAGGATCGTGGTCCATTCCCACTAGCAGACAACTGGTCACTATGGAAACATGCCAAGCCAACTGTTTGTGATGGCTGCTTCCTGTTTCGCCTACTGTACCAGGCAAGAGGCAGGAGACAAGGATCGTGCCAAAGGTGCGTCGTGCCACGCGCGAACCCGGTTCTAGTCCTCCTTATGATTTCCCGTACATTTATAACAAGATCAACTGCCATACGATTTGGCAGTTGAATAGTTACATTATCGGTCAATACTCATTTTGAACATTTATACCTGAGTGGTTAGCTGCGGAAGATAACCATAGCTAATTCACATCACGACAAAATACTGATGGAAAGATTTCCATTTTGCAAGTAAAAGACATTATGTCTTTTTTAAGTGGTGGTGAAGTTTGAGAGGACGAAATTGCTGACTGGAAAACACACGGACCTCCACTTAGCTGAAGTGAAATCATTCATAAGGACATCTGAGTCCTCTACGTCGTATGTCTACTTCCCTTTCTGCGTTCGCTCCGTGCTTTGTGATCAACTGTTTATTCATAGTGAAATGCATCTCAATTCCCAAACGGCCAAAGAACAGAGGAACCAGCGAGAAGAAGGAGCGTCATGACAAAGCGAATGTGCCTCCAACAAGCTCCAGTGGAATATTTAGCATGGGGAGTAATGGGGAGTAGCCACGATTTTGGTTCTTGTGCAAGACCAATTCGGAACGCGTCAGTTAGCCAGTCATATCGATGTGAAGTACGCCCATTTTTCGACCTTTGGGAGAACTGAGAATGAATCGAGATGCCCGCTCTCGAAGATTATTATAATACAATTATAACACCCTTGAGAGTAGAGCAAAAGCGTCGTAATTTAAAACACGGATGTCTTCCACCAAACCCTTGAGTTCCATTAGATGTCGCATGCGCATTCAATTAATAACTGCAGAACTGATGCTTTGATGATAGGATTTAATGTCGTTTAACAACTATGCATTTTCAAATCGCAATCTGGAGAAGAGCCATCTCTTCTGTAGTTTTACTTTGACAGTCAATCAGCTGACCTAATTTTATTGACGTATTGGTGACCACAACAGGGCGGCATTGAGCGTGCAGCGCTTATATTTGGTTGACAGGAAGAACGTTTTAATTCGCGACAGATTAATTCATACATTAAATTAATGAATACTTGACACAATGAAAATATATCCAATGGAAACAAAGACGTTGTAGCCGCCTAGCTACCTCATTGTATCTAGGACTGTCCTGACATTTAAGTATATAAAGGGGTGTGCTAGCTACTCTTGCTTCTCAGTGAAGTCCATGGTAGCGTTTCAAACAGTGTTACTCATGATTCCCTAAAATAATTGTATTTATATCGAAGAATCAGTTTTCACAAACTGATCAAAAATAATTTTTCCACCAATACTCCTTTTGGTATGAATTTTGGCTCCTTGCCAAATGTGTCGTATAGAAATGAGATAAATAAAATGACTGAAGATCCTATGAAAATACACAGTCTTACCATTTTGCTAGTTTGTCATCTACTTAAAGTATTTTAGCTGCAAAATTAGAGTTCAGCATAAGGCCATCTGAAGACAAGTTTACATATATACAAATACACTTCAATTCAATTCATGAATGAATCAGGTATTTATATTATGTATGTTTAAACCAATGATTTCCAATTCAACAACATGAAAAAGCATCATCTTTATAATTAAGAAAATCCATTATGAGAGATAAAATACGTAATCAGGTTCCTTAATGAGAATGTACTCAAACATAAATAAATGTGGTCCTCCTAAAATGCTTGGATAATGATAGAAAATGCATAACCAACTACATCAAACAAACACACTTCAATGCAGACTGACCATACAATTAAATTGACTAAATTTAATTTAAATCAACCCAATTCTGCCATTTATCTACAAAGTGAAATGTGTGATATGTATAATCAACTAAAATATCAGACAAGTATTGATGCTTGTCAGCTGCATAATAGCATATTACGATTTTAGAGTCGACTAAGTGACTACAAGCTGTCACTCCATTGGCCATTTTCAATCAATTTATCATCCATTCACTTGGTTATGCCAATCAAAGTGGTCATCTTCTAACTGATATTAGTTATTTAGCATGCCATGAGTTATTTATAAATGTCTGTTGAACGATTATCCAGCTAATTCATCAACAGGAAAATCACCATCAAACTAGTTAGCTAGCCAGCCAGCTAGGCTTGGAATTACTACATAGGACGTAATTGACTAGCTACCTAAGTTCTAGAGAAATAAGGCATTAAAACTGAGCTAAGTGGAAACTGTAAACCCAGAAATAAACCCCTTCTATGGTCAAGAACATGTTTTTAGCCCTGACATGCAAAGTGTTGAATCAATAACCCACAACATACTTCCATCAGTACTTGTTCAGCTTTGGGGACATTCAAGGGATAGTTTTTCAGAAAACTGAGGCATGAAGAGCTTGTTTGAAAACTTTGGTTTTGGTTTTTACATTTAGTGGCAATGAATTTCCATGACCATCAATTTACAGAGAACAGAACAACATTGCTTTTGTGTATTCAATAGACTTTTTCATTCTTTCTGAAAGGTATGAGTAATAGTGATCAAACTGATAACATATATAGCCAGGGGTACTCTGTCTCCATATATCTTCCTCTGCAATTCCCATATAAAGTTAAGATGAGTAAAGAACGAGCGAGTTCAATTAGTCAGTTGTACTGTCAGTAGTTACCATTCAATAGCTAAAATTTTACTGGCAAGCCAACTTAACTCAGCGAATAAACGTGATATGCTGTATTTCAAGGATACTTTGGATAAGCTTTTCTTTGAACAAAATAGTGCTAATTTCTCAGTTGCTCTCACAAACAGATTTTGCTAGCTATTATTATTACCTGGCTTGTGACGTTCTGATTACTTATTCTATACAAATGGTCTTTATAATCAATGGAAAAATACCACAAGCTCTAAAACAATTCATTTGTGAGCATACAAATTAAACTCCCAATGTTTATTGAACCAGCACCTTTTGTGTGTTTTTAAAGTATGACCATGGTCATGTCCTTTTATGGCCAATCTGTATGACTCTATGCTGATGCTGTTCTGATTAACCAACCAGACTGGGTGTTTCCTAAATGTTCATTCACACATTCACACAGTGTTCTTTGTCGCATGCAGTTGTTGCATTGAATTTGTTGCTTCTCTCCAGTGCACATTTTTTCTCTTTCGCACCTGCAGTAAAAGACCAGGTGTGCAGAGATCTCCTTTTAGGTTAAAAATAAGAATGTGGATGGCTGCAGTATGAACATTATAGCATATTATACTCATTTAGCAGACACTGTCATTGCTGTAGCCAAGCATACGGTCTTAAACCTGATACAAGCTGTAACAGGTATCCAGTGAGGGGAGAAAAGGAGGGGTCCGCTGTGCGCATGGTTAAGAAATTTAAAAAGAAGTCATATGACAGCTTTCTGTATTAGCTTAAAGGGTGTCATAGCACAGGTGAGGTTTGTTGTCTATGGTGTTCTATTTTAGGGTTTCATAGCACAGGTGAGTACTTTTGTCTATGGCCTTGAGCTTTTGAGTAGGTACTAGTGATATTTACTGTTTGAATTTTAATTGTGACCAGCTTGGACTATGCTATGTAAGTACTTGCTAGTCGGGAAATGTGGTTAGCTAAGGTCTGGCACTATTACTCATAATCAGGCGGATGTACTTAATGTTCTCCCCCAAGAGCATCTGATAAATGTATGTATTGTAATGTAACAGGTAGGGTGACCAGCATAAAGGAAGTTGCCATAGTATAGATATGACAGTATAAGGGTGTGAACCAGAAGCTGCCTAGCATGTATGGTATGGAAGGGGCGAATTCTTTGTATGTTAATACAGAAGATTCTGCTTACCTGACTCACCGCCAGTATATGAGAAGAAAAGGAGAGCCGGACAGGGTTACTGCGAGGCCTTGTACTGCAGTAGAGATCTGAATGGATTCACCTGTGACCACAAGGAATAGGCCTTGGAATAGAGAAGACTTGGAGGGAATGTAGAGCATCTTGTCCTTAGTCGTGACCAGATGTTTCAGGAAAAAGTTCAATATCCGGCTCAAGATGTCCATCAGCAATTTGAGATGAATTGTAAAACCTGAGTGTCAGACTGAGGAAAATATATGATTGTAATATTTATTACACTGTAATGCAGTGTTAAACTGTAAATCAAATCCTTAGGTGTTTATTATCAAATGAAGGTGTGTAATTTCTTCTGGTGTCTGTTGTCAAGCTATGCAAGACAACAAATAACACATACACAGACCTGTTATTTTCTGAACCTCATGTTGAAAATCATCAAAATGAGGTCGGTTCTGTTTGTGTGTGCTTTTTTAGGACAAATCAGCAATGACTCATATAGCTAAAAATGAATGCTTTTCAGGTTATTTTGGTTTGCTAGTAAATAAATATATGATGATGACAATAATTGGAATGTCAGTTATGAGACATGAAAAACTTTCGGCTTATACCCACAGGAGAACCCTTTGTAAAGGTGACACCGACTACTCGAGGGGGTTCTACGAAGAAGGGGTTCTACATGATTAAAGGATTACACCAAGAACCCGCCATAAAAGGTCCCTGTCGTTCCATGAGGGACTCTATTGAGACCCCTTTTATAAGCTTAAGCTTTCCATGCAAAACCCACCATGGAGGGGTTCTACCAAGACCCCTTTTACATTCTGGGGGAGGAAGGGGGGCCCATAAAGAATCTTGACATTACATTACAATCATTTAGCTGACAGTTTTATCTAAAGTGACTTACAGTTGATTGGGCTTGCCAAGGGCCAAATCCCCCCCTGGGAGCAATGTGGGGTTAAGGGCCTTGCTCAAGGGCCTCAAATCTATCTTGGGGGTTCTACCATTGGAAATTCTACAGGTTATACGCAGAACCTCACTACATCCCATATATTGTCTATTTTGATCATTTGTCATTTAATGTATCATTCAACATAATCTGTATAACAATTATCTGGAATATACTTGAAATCACAAAGTTTTATTAAGAGAGAAGTTTTACCCAAAAATCTGGAAGCAAGGACAGGTGAGGTGGGGAGACTCTCTGAAGTTGATGCAACCTGTACAAAGAAAGAAAGAAGTCATAAGTCATACAGCACACAGACAGCGGACTCAGCAACTCAAGAGAGGGGACACAAACTGGGCAAGTCAGTGTGTCCTCAGCAGGTGACTTTGTGCAACCTTCGGTAATGATGACGTAGCAGGGAGGGGGCAGAAAAAAAAAGAGTTTGCGGCAGCGTTCCAAGGTCCTCTCAGTGCACCAGATGAAGCAGAGTGACCCCACGCCATTTAAAAACAACTAACGGTGATGTAATGGAGGGTCCCATGGGAGCAATGATGGCTAACGTCCAACGTTCTCCTGATGTGTTGCGGTGCTTCGTCTACGACTCATTGGCTCATGAGCTCCCAAATCCAAAGGAAGTTTTAACAGTCAACAGTTTTTTTTTTTAATTTAGGTTCTGTGCATTTGGGCTTTGTTGGTTACAGCATTGTACTAGCATCAGTTTGGTCGTGCATGACCCCAATTTGCCCAGATCACACCTACACCTACACTGCAGTACAAATTGTCAAAATAAGCTACAGCAAATCCCGACCCCCAGTGGCTGGTTTTTGTTATAGCTAATCTCCTGATTAATTTAAGTCACAAAACAAGTTAAGGTTCGCTTATCATTCCTTCCACACGCATAATTATCTAACAAACTGTTAAGTGATTTAAAATCTACTCCAGAGGAAGAATGTCAAAGGTGAGGCATTCCTCTTGTGTGGCTATGCATTTTTAATATGTTTACCATGCGAGTTTAAAAGGCTCACAACGACCAGATGCGATTACATTGCCATACATAAAAGTCAGACAGGGAGAAATGCATTCTAAGTATATTAAAATTCACCTCTCCCACAATTATTCCATTTGCAATGCATTACATTTTTGTTAATGTCCAATGGGCCAGCCAGACTGACAATCCTATCCATTAGCCCCTGTTACACCAACAAGCGGGATGCTGTCAGGACCAAAAGCAGATCGGACAGTAATACCATAACGGCACCCATGGCTACCCATACACCGCGAGCATTAATAAAGTATATCTCACAAAAGTTTTGCACATATAAAAATCAGAAATAAGAGGCTAAGGTTTAGGAATAAAAAAATAAATAAATTTCATACAACCGAAAATGACATTTATGAACATAACACAAAATTGGTGCCTTTCATAAATAAAAAAGGGATAAGAAAATATAGCAAATGCAAGCAAAATAATATTTTGCAATAATATATGAATTCATATTGAATTATATTAAAATGTCTATGGTGTACACATATAGTTTTAAATTACAACAAAGGTAGTAAAGGTTATAACATGCCTGCAAAGCTCTTTAAAAATGTGATACATTAATATATGTATCATATATATTTATGTGATACATATATATGATTCCTTTTGGTATGGCTATATCTAATAAGCATGGCAAGTTTCATTAACTGGAACCTAGAGCAGGAATGGTTGGGATACACCCTGTATCTGTATATGCCTGGTGCCATGGTTTTGTCATTTCATCTTCAGGATCATGTCAGCTTAACCAGATATCTAAACTTGGAAAATTCAAGGCTAACATGAATTTAACATTCATGATAACTTAATGTTATGCTCCTCTGCCATGATTCATCAGTTGTTATTTTTCACTGAAATGACTTTTATTTTGACACCACTCAAGAAGTTGACACAAATAATTTTTAACACAAATTATTAATATGGCCCCATTTTCAGTTGATTTGAAGATTTTTATGGAGACTTTAAACTGCAGATGCATGTATGTCATGGAATCTGAAACATTTTTAAAAACCGCTCTGTATGGTTGAGTATCTTGGATAGTTGATGGTGGTTTTTATGAGGGTTTAAAGGAATTAACAAAACCAATTTCCTGACCTCAGCCAGCTTAGTTACTCCAGGAATAAAAATTGCCAGTTGGCAGCACAGTTGAATACGTATAAACAAAGCAAGGCAATACTGACATCATGTGTATGAAAGTGGAGAATCCTTCTAGGGTCTTAAGTTTGGAAATGCACACCATATTTGACTGTTATAAGTTGATATCAATACATAATTGTATATATATGAATATGGCAATATCAATATCCATAAAATTACAAATGACATTTACAATGTCCCTGCGTACAAGAAAATGGGGATTTCACAATAAGTGCGCACAAGTTATACACGCACGAGTAAGTCGTGAACATTTGATAAATACAAGATTGTTCTTCAAGCCCCACTTCAGCCAAATTTACTTTCCAATTTTACTTGTTGAAATACACTGGAAAATTGGAAAATGGATACAGAAGTGGAAGCGAAGAGAATGAAAATACCAGAAAAGTAATGCGCTCCATTTTCTCTATACTTTAGGAATATGGTAGATATGTCCCATCTGTAATTATGGAGACAGATGTGTCATGACACTTGGGAAACTTTTTATAGAAACAAAGTCAGAAAAATGACTTTTACACTCTAATGTATCATACTGACATATGAATTTTTAGACTTGGATTGCACGATGCCTTTTTTAAACTACAGGATGCTATATATGGTTTAAAACAATGTGAAATAATAGTGGGATGAGTCAGCTGGAACTTTGACCTGCAAACTTGTACATGGTCATAGTTCCAGTTGTAGTGTATATAAAACATAAGGTAATAAGCTATTAATGAACAAATATCAATGGTGTACATAAATGTCACTCCCAACAGCCATCTGCAGAGAAAAAATGAAAGTCCACTGCATAGCATTTTTGAAGAAATTAGTCATGAATTTTTAAAATCAGGTTTAGGACCATTCATATTTTAAGTAGTTAGCCTAGATGGAAATAATCTGTAGCCTACATGTATTCATAATTTCTCTGATTTAAACAATATGAAACATGATATATAACATATGATGGAAAAAAGCCAGGTAATAAATTGCCAGTACATATACTGGTTTTGTGTTTCGGCATGAAAGCCTTGTGAAGGAATAACTATTGGGGACATTATGATTATCCTCTTCCAATGGAGAAAATTACATATACATGACAATACTTTGGAAATCACGACAGCATGGTTGCTCAAGAATTGTCACTGTGAGTGTCTGTGTATGCAGATGCCCATAGATGTTCTTTGAAGGAAACATGCCTCAGGTTTTACTCTGTGAAAATACTGCAGCGACTCCCAAGATAAGAGGCTGTGCTCAACCTATTTACCCTGTAAATTGCAGGACTTAAGCAACTCAACTGCTCAAGTCTGGATCTGAATAGAGCCAAAGTACTTAACGAAGTCCATAACTAGCACTTAAAGTAACCAAGACCTGGATTTGGCCCAAAGTGGGTTTGATTGGATTCAGCAAATGCATTTTTAATGTTGTGCAACGTGGTTATTAATAATGTACAACTGTACACTATTCTAAAGTGTAATTGCTCTGGGAATTTAGCAAACAATTATATGTGAACAATATTATGTGGTAACAGCAATGGACCATAAAATATATGGAGGAGTCCGTTGAGCATAATGGTTAAGGTTTTTGGTTTTATACTCAAGTGCACACTTTAGACTGCTGTGAAAACTGTTTGCGCAAGTCTTATTTCCTGCAATTTTTTGACATTAAATTTCATCAGATGTTCAACCAAAACGAATTATTAGATAAGGAACCTGTGTGAATTCATTCAGTCAGTCATTCAATGAAATCATGCTGCATTCAGTTCCAATGTGTGCAAAAGCAGTGCCCCCCTTTCACTTGTTAGCTGGTTAACCCACCTTTAGCAGTAAGCATCGCAGCTAAACACTTCCTGTAGCTATTGATCAGTCTCTTTGTACTCTTAGTCTTATGTGAGGAATTTTATCCCATTCATCCAAGCAGAATTACTCCACCTCAGTGGCATGAGTCAAGTTTCAAACATGAGCTGCTTGTTTTAGATCCTGCCATCACATCTCAGTGAGGCTTACATCTGTACTGTGACGAATTGGAGTTAATTTTGTTCTTTCAGATTTCTTCTACGTACACTTACAACTCCCCAAAAAATACTGGACCAAATTCAATGTGAAAAATGAATGATTGCTTGTCATAGCTGTGCACGTGCAAGTGGTCATATAAATATGACTGTAATGCTTATAAATCTATAAATCTAATCATATTCTAACCTTCAATCTTAATGTTTTGTAAGAGCCTAAATCACACATTGTCCACGTGTCATCCTGAAAAACTCTAATTACAAACAATTACCTCTGAAATTCATGACAGAATTAACAGTGAGCTCCCTCTTGTGGCAAGTTAATTTAATGCAAGGTCAATTGCTCACAGATGTTACACATTACATCACACTTTTCAGCACAGTTGGTGCCATGATGTTGGTGATTATTACATAATCTTAATTTGGAATTAACTTGACGTGATTCACATCATGCACTGAAAAGACAATGATGTGTCAAATCGTCTTTGAATCAAAATTGGTAAATCAAGAGAGGGTAATAATTGTGTCAAAGGGGGACTGTACTTGGGAAGTTTAATCATACATACTACCTTCAGTAGCTAGAGGATGTCAAGTTACATTTAAATGATATCAGTACGGATTTTAAAAACCAATATTAATTCAGAATCAAATTAACAATGGGGTGAAATCGTGAGTAAGAGGGTTCAACACTGGGGTAGAATCGTGGGAAAGGGAGTAAAGAACTGGAGTAGAATTTTGGGGAAGGGGGTTAAACACCAGGGTACAAAAGTGGGAAAGGGGGGTCTAACACTGGGGTCTAACAGTGGGTTGGGGGTTTAAACACTGGGGTAAAATGGAGAGTGAGGGGATTAAACAATGGGGAAGAACAGTGAGTAAGGGAGTTAAACACTGGGGTAGAATAGTGGGAAAAGGGCAAAACACTAGGGTGGAAAAATGGGTAAGGGGGTTAATCACTGGGGTAGAATCGTAGGTTGGGGGTTAAACACTGGGGTAGAAGAGCGGGTAAGGGGACTAAATACAAGGGTAGAATAGTGGGAAGTGGGGTTAAACACAAGGGTTGAACAGTGAGTAAGAGGGATAAACACTGGGGTAAAATCGTGGGTTGGGGGTGTAAACACTGGGGTAGAATCGTGAGTAAGGGGGTTAAACACAAGGGTAGAATAAAGGGTAAACGGTTTAATCACTGGGGTAAAATCGTGAGTAAAGGGGTAAACTCTGAGGTAGAATAGTGGGTTGGGGGGTTAAACACTGGGGTAGAATCCCAGGCAAGGGTGTTAAACAATGGAGAAGACGAGAGGGTAAGAGTGTGAAACACTAGGGTACAATCATGAGTAAGGGGGTAAAAGAGTGAGTAAGGGGGCTAAACACTGGGGTTGAATAGTGGGTTGGGGGGTTAAACACTGGGGTAGAATAGAGGGTAATGGGGTTAAACATGGGGGCATAATACTGAGGAAGACAGACCAACACTGACATAGAAAAGGAGGAAAGGAGGTAAAACACTGGGGTAAAATCATGAGTAAAGGGGTAAACTCAGAGGTAGAATAGTGGGTTGGGGGGTTAAAAACTGGGGTAGAATAGCGAGTAAGGGGGTTAAACACTGGGGTAGAATCATGGGTTGGGGGGTTAAACACTCGGGTAGAATACCGGGAACGGGGGTTAAACACTGGGGCAGAATATTAGGTAAGGGGATTAGACACTGGGGTAGAATAGTGAATCAGGGGGTTAAAAACTGGGGTTCAATCGTGAGTTGTGTGGTTAAATACTGGGGTAGAATCGTGAGTAAGGGGGGTAAACACTGGGGTAGAATCGTGGGTAAGGGGGTTAAACACTGGGGTAGAATACTGAGGAAGGGGATTAAACACGGAAGTAGAACGGTGTGTAAGGGGGTTAAACACTGGGGAAGAAAAGTGAGAAGGAGGGTTAAACACGAGGGCAGAACCATGGGGAAGGGGGTTAAACACTGGGGAAGAACAGTGGGTAGGAGAGTAAAACACTGGGGTAAAATAGTGGGCTGGGGGGTTAAAAACAGGCATAGAAGAGTGGGAAAGGGGGTTAAACACAGGGGTAGAATTGTGGGTTGGGGGGTTAAAAGCTCGGGTAGAAGACCGGGAACGGAGGTTAAACACTGGAGTAGAATTGTGGGTAAGGGGGTAAATCACTGGGGTAGAAAAGTGATTAAGGGGGTAAAACACTGGGGTAGAAAATTAAGACAGGGGGTGAGAAACTGGGATAGAATTGTCGGAAAGGGGTTAAATACTGGGGTGGAAGAGTGGGAAAGGGGTAAAATACTGGGGTGGAAGAGTGAGTAAGGGCTTGAAACACTGGGGTAGAATTGTGGGATGGGGGGTTAATCACAGGGGTAGAAGAGTGAGTAAGGGAGCTAAACACTGGGGTAGAAGAGTGGGTTCGGGGGTCAACCACTGGGGTAGAATACTGGGTTGGGGGGTAAAACACTGGGGTAGAAAAGTGGGTAAGGGGGTTAAACACTGGGGCAGAATATTAGGTAAGGGGGTTAAACAAAAGGGTTGAAAAGTGAGTTCTGTGGTTAAACACTGGGGTAGAACAGTGAGAAAGAAGGGTATACACTGGGGAAGAACAATGGGTTTGGGGGTTAAACACAGGGGTAGAAAAGTGAGAAAGGGTGTTAAAAACAGGGGTAGAATATGAAGTAAGGGGGTTGGACACTGGGGAAAGGGGGTTAAACACTGGGCAAGAATAGTGAGTAAGGGGTTAAATACTGGGGTAGAAAAGTGGGAAAGGGGGTTAAACACAGGGGTAGAATAGTGGGTTGGGGGGTTAAACACGAGAGTAGAACCGTGTGTAAGGGGGTAAAACACCGGAGTAGAATACAAAGTAAGGGGGTGAAACACTGTGGTAAAACAGTGAGAAAGAGGGGTAAACACTGGGGTAGAAAAGTGGGTTGGGGGGTTAAACACAAGGGTAGAATAGTGAGAAAGGGGGTTAAAAACAGGAGTAGAATAATGGGTTGGGAGGTTAAATACGAGGGTAGAAAAGTGGGTAAGGGGGTAAAACACTTGGGTAGAATAGCTATAAAAGGGGTTAAACACTGGGTAGGAGGGTAAAAAACTGGGGTAGAATCGTCAGTGAGGGGGTTAAACACAAGGGTAAAAAAGTGGGAAGGAGGGCAAAACACTGGGATAGAATAGTGGGTTGGTGGGTGAAACATTGGGGTAGAATATTTAGTAAGAGGGTTAGAAACTGGGGTAGAATTGTGGCAAAGGGGGTTAAAAACTGAGCAAGAATAGTGGGTAGGAGGGTAAAACACTGGGCTAAAATAGTGGATTGGGGTGTTAAACACAGGCGTAGAAGAGTGGGAAAGAGGGTTAAACGATGGGGTAGAATACTGGGTTGGGGGGTTAAATACTCAGGTAGAATACCGGGAACGGGGGTTAAACACTGGAGTAGAATTGTGATTAGGAGGGTGATACACTGGGGTAGAATAGTGGGTTCGGGGGTTAAACACTGGGGTAGAATACTGGGTTGGGGGTTAAACACTGGGGTAGAATAGTGGGAAAGGGGTAAAATGCTGGGGTGGAAGAGTGAGTTAGGGCTTGAAACACTGGGGTAGAATTGTGGGATGGGGGGTTAATCTCTGGGGTAGAATATTGAGTTAGGGAGCTAAACACTGGTGTAGAATTGTGGCAAAGGGGGTTAAACACTTGGGTACAATGTTGGGAAAGGGGGTAAACACTGGGGTAGAAAAGTGGGATGGGGGATAAACACTGGGGTAGATAAGTGGGTTGGGGGTTAAACAATGGGGTAGAATAGTGAGAAAAGGGGTAAAACACTAGGGGTTAAAATGTGGGTTGGGGGATTAAACACTGGGGTAGAATATTGGGAAAGGGGGTTAAACACTGGGGTAGAATAGTGGGTAGGGGGTAAAACACTGGGGTAGAATATTGGGAAAGGGGGTTAAACACTGGGGTAGAATGCTGAGCAAGAGTGTTAAACACTGGGGAAGAATAGTGGGATAGGGGGTTATACACTGGGGTTGAAGAGCGGGAACGGGGTTAAACACCTAGGTTGAACACTGGAAAGGGGGTAAAACACTGGGGTAGAATCGCGAGTAAGGGGGTAAAACACTGGGGAAGAAAAGTGGGTAGGAGGGTAAAACACTGGGGTAGAATAGTGGGTTGGGGGTTAAATAAGTTAAACACTGGGAAGAATCGGTAAGAATCGTGAGTGGGTAAATAGTGGGGGTTAAACACTGGGGCAGAATATTATGTAAGGGGTTAAACACTGGGCAAGAAAAGTGAGTAAGGGGGGGTAAACACTGGGGTGGAATAGTTGGAAAGGGGGTTCAACACTGGGGTAGAATTGTGGGTAGGAGGGTAAAACACTGGGGTAGAATACTGACTGAGGGGGTTAAACACTGGGCAAGTAAAGTGAGAAAGGGGGGTGAACACTGGGGTAGAATATTGGAAAGGGGGTTCAACACTGGGGAAGAATCGTGGGTAGGAGGGTAAAACACAGGGGTAGAAGAGTGAGGAAGTGGGTTAAATACCTAGGAAGAATAGTGGCAAGGGAGTAAAATACTGGGGTAAAACAGGTAGTAAGGGGCTTAAACATGAGGGTAGTATAGTGGGTAAGCAGGTTTAACACTGGGTAGAATAGTGGGTAGGAGGGTGATACACTGGGGTAGAATAGTGGGCAGGGGGCTAAACTCTGGGTCAAAAAAGTGGGTAGGAGGATTAAACACTGGGGTAGAATAGTGGGTAGGGGGGTAAAACACTGGGGTAGAATATTGGGAAAGGGGGTTAAACACTGGGGTAGAATGCTGAGCAAGAGTGTTAAACACTGGGGAAGAATAGTGGGATAGGGGGTTATACACTGGGGTTGAAGAGCGGGAACGGGGGTTAAACACCTAGGTTGAACACTGGAAAGGGGGTAAAACACTGGGGTAGAATCGCGAGTAAGGGGGTAAAACACTGGGGAAGAAAAGTGGGTAGGAGGGTAAAACACTGGGGTAGAATCGTTGGTAAGGGGGTAAAACATGGGAGTAGAATAGTGGGTAGGAGGGTTAAACACAGGGGTAGAATAGTGGGGTGGGGGGTTAAACACTGGGGTAGAAGAGTGAGCCAGGGGGTTAAACACTGGGGTAGAATGGTGGGTTTGGAGGGTTAATAACTGGGGAAGAAGAGTGAATAAGAGGGATAAACACTGGGGCAGAAGACTGAATAAGAGGGTTAAACACTGGAGAAGAAAAGTGAATGAGAAGTTAAATACTGGTGTAGAATTGTGGGTTTGGGGGAAAAACACTGGGGTAGAAAAGTGAGAAAGGGGGTTAAACACTGGAGAATAATAATGAATGAGGGGGTTCAACACTGGGGAAGAATCGTGGGTAGGAGGGTGGAACACTGGTGTAGAATAGTGGGGCTGGGGGGTGAAACACAAGCGTAGAAGAGTGGGAAAGGGGGGTTAAACACTGGGGCAGAATATTAATTAAGGGGGTAAACACTGGGGTAGAATCGTGGGTAGGAGGGTTAAACACTGGGGTAGAATAGTGGGTTGGGGGTAAAACACAAGGGTAGAGTAGTGGGTAGGGAGGTGAAATACTGAGGTAGAATCGTGTGTAAGGGGGTGAAACACGGGTAGAATTGTGGGAAAGGGTGTTAAACACTGGGGTAGAATCGTGGGTAGGAGGGTTGAACACTGGGGTAGAATCCTGGGTAGGGGGGGTTAAACACGATGGTAGAATCGTGGGTAAGGGGGGTTAAATACTGGGGATGAATTGTGAACACGGGGGTTAAACACTGGGGTTGAAAAGTGAGTTGTGTGGATAAAAACTGGGGTAGAATCGTGAGGGAGGGGGTTAAACACTTGAGTTGAATTGCGGGTTGGGGGGTTAAACACGAGGGTAGATCAGAGGGTAAGGGGGTTAAAAACTGGGGAAGAATCGCAGGAACGGTGGTTAAACACTGGGGTAGAAAAGTGAGAAAGAGGGGTAAACACTGGGGTCGAACAGTGGGTTGGGGGGTTAAACATGGGTAGAATAGTGAGTAAGGGTGTTAAACACTCGGGTAGAACAGGGAGTAAGGGGGTTAAACTCTGGGGTAGAATCGTGGGTTGGGGGTTAAATACTGTTGTAGAATCGTGAGTAAGGGGGTTATGCACCTAGGTAGAATTGTAGGAAAGGGGGTAAAACACTTGGGTGGAATTGCAAATAATGGGGTTAAACACTGGGGCAGAATAGTGGTAAGGAGGGTAAAACACTGGGGTAGAATTGTGGGAAAGGGGGTAAAACACTGGGGCAGAGTAGTGGGTAGGAGGGTAAAACACTGAGGTAGAATCGTGGGTTGGGGGGTTAAATACGAGGGTAGAATAGTGGGTAAGGGGGGTTAAACACTTGGGTAGAATACTGATTGAGGGGGTTAAACACTAAGCAAGAAAAGTGCGTAAGGGGGTAAACACTTGGGTAGAATAGTTGGAAAGGGGGTTCAACACTGGGGAAGAATCGTGGGTAGGAGGGTAAAACACAGGGGTAGAAGAGTGAGGAAGTGGGTTAAATACCTAGGAAGAATAGTGGCAAGGGGATAAAACACTGGGGTAAAACAGGTAGTAAGGGGGTTAAACATGAGGATAGAATAGTGGGTTAAGCGGGTTAAACACTGGGTAGAATAGTAGGTAGGAGGGTGATAAACTGGGGTAGAATAGTGGGTTTGGGGGTTAAACACTGGGCAAGAATAGTGAGTAAGGGGGTTAAACACACAGGAAGAAAGGTGGGTTGGAGGGTTATACACCGGGGTTGAATTGTGGGTTGGGAGTGAAACACTGGGGTATACTTATGGGGAAGTGGATGAAACACTGGGGTAGAAGTGTGGGTTGGTGGGTTAAACACGGTGTTAGAAAAGTGGGGTGGGGGTATAAAACCTGGGGTAGAACAGTGGGTTCGAAGGTTAAACACTGGGGTAGAATAGTGAGGAAGGGGGTGAAACACTGGGGTAGAACAGGGAGTAAGGGGGTTAATGACGAAGGTAGAATAGTGGGAAAAGGGGTAAAACACTGGGGTAGAATAGTGGGTTGGGGGGTTAAACACTGGGGTAGAAGAGTGAGTCAGGTGGTTAAACACTAAGGAAGAATAGAGGGAAAGGGGGTAAAACACTGGGGTAGAACAGAAGGAAAGGGGTAAAACACTGGGGTAGAAAAGTGAGTAATGGGATAAAACACTGGGGAAGAATAGTGAGTAAGGGCGTTAAACACCGGGGAAAAAAAAATAGGTAGAAGTGTAAAACACTGGGGTAGAATAGTGGGGAGCAGGGGTTAAACACTGGGGTAGAATGGGGGTTCGGGGGCTAATCACTGGGGTAGAATCGTGGGATGGGGGGTTAAAACCTGGGGTAGAATAGTGATTAAGGCGGTTAAACACTGGGGTAGAAAAGTGGGTTGGGGTGTGAAACACGAGGGTAGAAAAGTGGGAAAGGGGGGTTAAATCACTGGGGCAGAATATTAAGTAAGGGGTTAAACACTGTGGAAGAAGAGCGGGAACAGGGGTTAAACACTGGGGTAGAACCGCAGGAACGGGGTTAAAAACTGGGGGAGAATAGTGGGCAGGAGCCAAAAACACAGGGCTAGAAGACTGGGTTGGAGGGGTTAAAGACTGGGTTGGAGGGGTTAAAGGGGGTTAAACACTGTGGTTGAAGAGCCGGAACAAGAGTTAAACACTGGGGTAGAATCGTGGTTTGGAGAGTAACACACTGGGGTAGAACAGTGGGAAAGGGGGTTAAACACTGGGGCAGAACAGTGAGTAAGGGGGTTAAACATTGGAGTAAAAAAATGAGTAAGGGGGCAAAACACTTGGGTGGAATAGTGGGTTGGGGGGTTAAACACCAGGGTAGAATGGTGGGTCGGGGAGTTAAACACTGGGCTAGAATGTTTACTCAGGGGGTTAAACACTGGGACAGAATAGTGATTGAGGGGGTTAAACACTGGGGTAGAATATTCAGTAAGGGGGTAAACACTGCGATAGAAAAGTGGGAAAGGGAGTTCAACACATTAAATACTGGGGTAGAATCGTTGGTTGGGGGTTAAACACTGAAGTAGAATTGTAGGAAGGGGGTTAAACACTGGGCAAGGACAGTGAGTAAGAGGGGTAAACAATGGCATAGAAAAGTGGGAAAGGGGGTTAAACAGTGGGGAAGAAGAGTGAGTACGGGGTAAAACACTGGGGTAGAAAAGTCATGAGGGGGTTAGACACTGAGGAAGAATCACGGGAAAGGGGGTTAAACACTGGGGTAGAATCTTGGGTAGTAGGGTAAAACACTGGAGTAGAATAGTGGATTGGGGGGTTAAACACTGTGGTAGAAAAGCAGGAAAGGGTGATAAACGTGGGTAGAATTGTGGGTTGGAGGGTAAAATACAAGGGTATAATATCGGGAAAGGGGGTTAAACACTCGGGAAGGACAGTGGTCAGGGGGTTAAACACTGGGACAGAATATTAAGTGAGGGGGGTAAACACTGGGGTTGAAAAGTGAATAAGGGGGATTAAATCCTGGGGTAGAAAAGCGGGAACAGGGGTTAAACACTGGGGTAGAATAGTGGGAAAGGGGGTTAAACACTGGGGTAGAAAAAAATTGGTTGGGGTGTAAAACACAAGGGCAGAATAGTGGGTAAGAGGGGTTAAACACTGGGGCAGAAAATTTAGTGGGGGGTTTAACACTGGGGTAAAACAGAGGGAGCGGGGAAACACTGGGGTAGAATCGTGGGTAGGAGGATAAAAAACACTGGGGTAGAATCGTGAGTAAGAGGGTTAAACACTGGGGTAGAATCGTCAGGAGGGGGGTTAGACACAGAGGTAGAATCGCGGGAAAGGGGGTTGAACACAGGGGTAGAATAGAGGGAAAGGGGTTAAACACTGGGGTAGAAAAGTGGGAAAGGGGGTTCAACACTATGGTAGAATAGTGGGTAGGAGGGTAAAACACTCGGGTAGAACAGTGGGTTGGGGGGTTAAACACAAGGGTAGAATCGTGGGTAGGAGGGTAAAAAAACACTGGTGTAGAATAGTGGCAAAGGGGGTTAAACACTGGGGTTGAATAGTGAGTAAGGGGATGAAACACTGGGGCAGAATCGTGGTAAAGGGGGTTAAAGACTGTTGTAGAAAATTAAGTAAGGGGGTTAAAAACTGGGGTAGAATAGTCAGGAGAGGGATTAGACACTGAGGTGGAATCGCGGGAAAGGGGGTTAAACACTGGGATAGAATCGCGAGTAAGGGGGTTAAACACTAGGGAAGAATAGGGGGAAAGGGTGTTAAACACTGGGGTAGAATCATGAGATGGGGGCAAAACACTGGGGTAGGATGGTGGGTAGGGGGTTAAACACTGGGGTCGAATACTGGGAAAGGGAGCTAAAAAATGGGGTAGAATTGTGGGTCGGGGGGTAAATAACTGGGGTAGAATCGTGGGTTGGTGGGTTAAACTGCGGGGATGAATAGTGGGTTGGGGGGTAAAATACTGGGGCAGAATATTAAGCAAGGGGGTTAAACACTGGGGTAGAATAGCAGGAACAGGGTTAAACACTGGGGTGAAATTGTGGGTAGGAGGGAAAAACACTGGGGAAGAATAGAGAATGAGAAATGTTAAACACTGGGGAAGAATCGCGTAGAATAGTGAGTAATGGAGGTGTAGAATTTTGGCAAAGGGGGTTAAACAGTTGGGTAAAATGTTGGGAAAGGGGGTAAACACTTGGGTAGAAAAGTGGGATGGGGGGATAAACACTGGGGTAGAAAAGTGTGCTGGGGGTAAAAATGGGGTAGAATACAGAGAAAAGAGGTAAAACACTGGGGGTTGAAATGTGGGTTGGGGGATTAAACACTGGGGCAGAATATTAAGGAAGGGGGTGAAACACGAGGGTAGAAGAGCGGGAACGGCGGTTAAACACCTCGGTAGAAAACTGGCAAAGGGGGTAAAACACTAGGGTAGAATCGTGAGTAAAGGGGATAAAAACACTGGGGTAAAATAATGAATAAGGGGGATAAACACTGAGGTAGAAAAGCAGGAAAGGGGGTTGAAAACTGGGGTAAGATATTAAAAAAGGGGGTTAAACACTGGGGTAGAACAGTCAGTAAGTGGGTGTAACACTGGGGTAGAATATTGGGTTGAGGGATTAAACACTGGGGTAGAATAGTGGGTGGGGGTTAAACACTGGCGTAGAACAGTGAGTAAGGGGGTTAAATACTGGGGGAGAAGAGTGAGTAAGGGGGTTAAACACTGGGGCAGAAGAGTGAGTCAGGGGGTTACACACTGGAGTAGACCAGTGAGTAAGAGGGTTAAACACTGGGGTAGAATAGTGGGTGGGGGGGTTAAACACTGGCGTAGAACAGTGAGTAAGGGGGTTAAATACTGGGGAGAAGAGTGAGTAAGGGGGTTAAACACTGGGGAGAAGAGTGAGTAAGGGGGTTAAACACTGGGGTAGAATAGTGGGTTGGGGTTACACACTGGAGTAGACCAGTGAGTAAGGGGGTTAAATACTGGGCTAGAACAGTGTGGAGAGATTCACTGACCGAAGGAAGTGCAGTCTCAGTCGCGTGACCGGGTCTGAAGCCAGACTGGTGGGGGTTCAGCAGGTTATTCTGAAAAAGGAAGAGAGACAGTTGATAAGAGGCAGCACACTCAAGAGTTTTGGAGAGAAAAGGGAGAAGGGACACAGGGCGGTAGCTATGGATAACAGAGGGGTCCATGGTGGTTCAGTGGCAGGGTGATGTAGTCGTGAGGTAGGTGAGGTATGTAGAATCGTGAAGTAAGGGTTAAACACTCGGGTAGTGTACGAGGTTGGAGGGTTAAACACTAAGGAAAAACAGTGGAGTCAGGGTTAAACACTGGGGTAGAATAGTGAGTTACCACACCTGTTTCCTGGCCCCAGTGCTTACCTTGCTGCTCACTGGTCTGCCTCGGTGTAACCTACAACCCACTGTGTGTCTTCTACTGATGTAGCTTGCTCTATCATCTTTGTGCCAGTGTTTAACCCCTTATATCTTCTCTAGTTGCTTCTTATACTGTTTCTAGCAGTGCCTTTACCTGTTCTCTTACAGTTGTTTAGCCTCTTACTCACTGGTCTGCTCCCAGTGTGTAGCCTGACTCACTCTTTTCTTGCAGTGTTTCTTACTTGCTCATCTTCTGCAAGTGTTAGCCCTTGCTCATATTTCTCGTGATGTTTGCTTCCACCACTATTTCTGCCCCAGTGTTTCATCCTCAACCCAATATTCTGTACCCAGTGTTACACCCACTTACTAATGTTCCCAGTGTGTTTCTTATTTTTAATATACACAGTTTCAAACTTACACCTCTTTCTACCTCAGTTATTATCCTTATTCTTATTTTAGTGTTTTATCTACATACATATAAATTCTGCCTAGTGTTTTGCCATAGTTTTCTGCAGGTTGTATTTCTTGCGTTCGCTCTTCTGCCTGGTGTTTCACCTTTCGTAATATTCTGCCCCAGTGTTTGATCCTGACCCACATTTTCATTACCCAATTGTTTATCTTCATATATTCTCTACCATTTTCTTTGGCGCTTTCTCTGCCCAGTCTTTGTCCCCGTCCACTTTCTGCCAGTGTTTGCACAGCCACTCAACTGTTTCAGCTCATTCCTTTCCCAAGATTCTGCATATCCATTGCTCACTGTTCTCGGATATTCCCGGTGTTTCTGTGCGTTTTCTCGCTCTCTGTTCTTCCCGGTGTTTTCCACATCCTGCCACAGTTTCTTTCCAATTGTTTCCAGCCTGTTCTGCTAATACTGCTTTCCCAGGTGTTTTTAATACATATTTAATATTCTCTTCCAGTGTTTTGCCCCCAATACTATTAATCCCCATGGTTCTTCTTTATTAGTTCTTATTTAGTTGTTTGCCCAGACCACAATTCTCTTGTTTGCTGGCTCAGCACCAGTGATGATACAGTGTTTAACCTACCCCGCCATCCTACTGATCTTTATCATGATTCTACCCCAGTGTTTCTTACCATACCCTATTCTTCCTAGTATTTCTTCCCCCTTACTCGCGATTCTATCAGTGTTTAACCCCTTTCCCGTTCCTCAGTGTCCTAATCCCTCTCTGACTATTTCTACCCAGTTTCAACTTATACTTAATTTTTTCTACAACAGTCTTTTCTTGTACTGCACGATTCTCGCACAGTGTTTTCATCCACCACTCCTCCTTCAGCTGTTCGCCCCCTTTGCCTCTTCTACTGGTGTTTTTTTGCCACTCCTACCAATTCTCTGCCATATTGTTTACTTCCCCAACCATGTTCTGCAGGTCGTTTTACCCTCCTACCACTATTACCATGGCGTGTTGAACCCTTTCCTTTCTACCCAGTGTTGCTTCTTTCCTCTATTCTCCCTGTAATTTCTTGCTCAGGTTCCCTGCAATGTCCTTCCCCCTCTGGCAGTTCTACTGATGTTTAACCTCATCTGGGTTCTACCCCAGTGTTTTTTGTCCTCCTACTTGCGATTCTGCAGTGTTCCCATCTCTATTTCTTTGATGTCAATACCTCAAATTTTCTGCAGGTGTTTAGCCTCTTTTCCATATTCTGCCTTGTGTTTTTACACTAAGCCAATTTTTTCTGCCTCTTTGGTGTTGCCCCCTTTCCCACTGTTCTGCCCCAGTGTTCTTTATTTCAAATGCTCTGCCACAGGTTCAATCCACATATTCGCTTTCAGCCCCGGTGTTTACCCTCATCAATGTTCTGTCAGTGTTTCTTTGTTGTATTATTCAGGTGTTTTATTTTGCCAGATCTTCTCTTGTGTTTTCTTTATCAACCCACAATTCTAACACGTTTATCTTTTATATTTTTCTCTGCAGTGTTTTATCCCCTGATCCACCTGTTCTGCTCGGTGTTTTGCCACACCTCTTTCTTTAAGATTACAGTGTTCTTCCATACCATGGTTCTTCCTCAATTCTCCTAACCTCATGACTTTTCTACCCCAGTGTTTTACCCCTACTCATCTTCTTCCCCCATGTTGTCCTTTCCATATACATGCCTGCATTTGTTTTCCCTCTTACTCTGTCTTCTTGATGTTTAACCCCCTTCTGATTCTATTCAGTGTTTTATTTCATTATGATTCACCCAGTGTTTAATGTGTTGAACTCCTTTCCACTTTCTGTCTTGAGTGTTTACCCCCTTACTGAATATTTCTACTGATGTTTAACCCTCAATCTATTACCAATAGTCTTTAACCTGAGTAACTTGTTCCTAACAGTGTTAACTCCGATACCATTCTACCTGAATTGTTTAACCCCCAATACTATTCCACCCAAGTGTTTATACATATATTTTATAATGTTGTATATATATTTCTATTTAGTGTTTCACTGTTCTACCCAGTGTGTTTGTAATACGATTCTACTGATGTTTTATCTTGTTCATTCCCTAAACTGGAGTGTTTAGCCTTTAGCCTCAACCAGTCTTGTTCCCTCAGCCCAGTCTTCTGCCTGTGTTTTGGCTCCTGCACCTATTCTCTAGTTTTCTTTGTTATCTGGTTTTCTACCCTGATGTTCCAACCTGTTCATCTTCTTCTGATGTTTAACCCCCTTGTAATAACTTCTATTTGATCGTTTATTCCCCCTTTCCACTTTTCTACCTATTCATTTCACTACTAATACTTTCTACCCCAGTGTTTATGCATGTAATCACTATTCACTAGTTTCTTCCATCACGATTCTATTTGATGATTATTTTGAACCCCATTCTACCCAGTGTTTAACCCCTGCTCCCACTATTCTACCCAGTGTTTTTTTTTACCTTCTACCTATTTTTTCACGATTGTTTGTAGCCATACTCACTATTCTTCCACAGTGTTTGTCATTCTCCTTTCTGCCCCAGTGTTTACCTTCCTTCTGTTTCTCTTCCCCAGTGTTTTTATATCTATTCTTTACATGGTGTTCTATACTGGCTCACTCTTCTGCCCCAGTGTTTGACACTGCTCATTCTGCCCCAGTCGTTTTGCCCTTTCTGCTATTCTTTATTAGTCATTCTTGTACTCCTGTTCTGCCCCAGTGTTTCTTCCTTCATCCTCTTCTCTTTGATCGTTTGTCCGGACCCTGGTGTTCTTTTGTTTTCTTCCACCCACTTTCTGTTTTATAGTGTTTAACCATAACCACTTCTCCCCGGTGTTTCGTCACTTCCATAAGTCTTTGGTGTTTCCATCTGACCTGGTTCAGCCGATTGTATGGCCACATCAGCCGCATCTTCTGCACTGTGTGTTTAGCCTTACTCACTATTCTTTTGATGTTTATTTAAACCACTATTTCTACAGTTTATCACTATCCTACCTGCTATTCCCAGTGTTTAACCCATTCCACCTGTTCTCTATCCTGTGTTTATTACTATATTTTACCCCAGTGTTTTATCACTTACTACTATTCTTTACCTGGTGTTAACCATGCTCAGCTCTTCCATGATTTCTCTGGTTTACGGTGTTGGACCCCCAACTCAGCTATTTTAAGTGTTTTTGCCATAGCACTGTGCATGAGTGTTTAGCCCACACTCAGTCAGTGTTCTCTACCCAAAGTCTTTAGCCCCATACCACTATTCTGCCTCGTGTTTAATATACACACTGGTTCTGCCTCAGTTTACCCCATCTCCCTTTCTCTTTTTCTTTGATCATTTTTTGCCCCTTTCCACAGTTTCTACTGATGTTTATCTTGCCACTGTTCTTTCTTTGATGTTTGCTTCACATTATTGCTGAATTTCACCCAGTGTTTACCTTTCTATCTACAATTCTGCCTAGGTTGCAACCATATGATTCTACAATTATTTAACTATTGCAGTTCTGCCCAGGTTTAACCCTTACTTTCTGTTCTGCAGTGTTTAACACCTCCTGTCTGCTATGTTCCTTCCAACCTCATGCATTGATGTTTACCTCTTTCACTTTTCTACCCAGTGTTAACCAACCACAGTTCTAAGTTCTTCCCCCGGTTTTAGCCCCACCCTCTGATCTGCCTGTCTTCCTTTGTACTGATTCAACTCCAGTGTTAACCCTCCTCGATTCTCCCCCAGTTTTTATCCGCTCTATTTCATTCAGTGTTTAACCCCGTGTTCACAATTCATCACAGTATTTAGCCCCCTTACCCAGTTCTGCTAGTGTTCCAGCCCTACAGGTTCTGCCCCAGTGTTCAACCCTCTCTACCACAGTTCTCTGCCCAGTGTTGCCTTTTATTTCCCCTGATTCAAAGTGTTCCACCCTTTGCAGTTCTGCCTCAGTGTTCTACCACTCCTGCCACTCACTCTGCCATGTGTTTGCCCCCTGACCCAATTCTACAGTGTTTGCCAACCTCTCTACGATTCTACCCCAGTGTTTACCTTAATTAATATTCTTTGATGTTTGCCCCCTTTCCATCTTCGTGTGTTTCACCCCAGCCTGTTACGCAGTGTTTACCCTCCTGCCGATTCTTCCACGGTGGTTCCCTCGTTCATTGTAATATCCAGTGTTTATTTCTACTTTCTACTAGTGTTTTCCCCAAACCACAATTCTTACATTATTGCTCTCATTCACTTTTCTTCTCAGTGTTTTAACCTCTTATTCCAGTCTTCTGCCCCAGTGTTTACATCCACTCTTATTTCACTCTTCTTCCTGATTGTGTCCACTCCAAACCACCATTCTGCCCAGTGTTCTTCCTGGCTCTGCTCTTTCTTTGATGTTTAACCCCCACCTGTTCTGCCTGTGTTAGCCTCCTGCCCACCTATTCTGCTCCATGTTTTACTTTTGTTTCTGTGATTCTGCCTGATGTTTGCCTCCTCTGCTTTTTTTTTCTTTCTTTAGTGTTTTATACAAGTTTCTACACAGTGTTTTACCCATATACCAATTGTTGACCTAGGTGTTTAGCCCGTTCAGCTCTTCAACCCCCGGTGTGTAGCCTATCCTATTTCTTCCCAGTGTTTATGTCTTGCTCAGCATTCTCTTTGATGTTTAGCCCCTTTCCCAATATTCTACCCCAGTGTTTTGCCCCCTACCCACTATTCTCTTTTAGTGTTCAAATCTATCCTACCCACTTTTTTTGTTAGGTTGCCCCTGCTTATATTTCTACAGTGTATCGCCTCCTGCCACTATTCTGCAGTGTTAGAGCCTGCTTTTGTATCTGCCCTCTGTGTTTCTATTCCCTTTACTACCTGCTTTTACAGTGTTTTGCTCCTTTCTTCTTCCTGGTGTTTGCTTGTGCTCCTCTTTACTGCCTGTGTTTTGCCTCCTGCCCAGTTGTACAGTGTTGAACCCTTTACCTCAAATGTTCTGCTGAGTGTTGCCCCCTTCTCCTTTGCTATGATGTTTAACCCCTCAGTCAGTGCTTCTACTGATGTTTTGCCCTCCTGCCCACAGTTCTGCCTGGTGTTGGACGCTTTCAGCCTGTTCCACTGATGTTTGCCCCCTTATACTTTCTTGATATTTGACCCATACATAATATTTACACCCAGTGTTTAACCCCCTTACCACTATTCTGCCTGGTATTCTTCCCCAACCACTATTCTACCCCAGTGTTTGCCTCCTCTCCCACTTGCCTTTCCCAGTGTTTTGTACTTTGTGATTCTTACAGATGTTTACCCCCTTTCAGTGTTCAACCTGGGTGTTTTAACGTTCATCTTCAACTGATGTATAACCCTATCCCACTATTTCTTTGATGTTTACTCTTGCTCAGCATTCTACTGATGTTTAACTCCCTTTCCCAAATATTCCTGGTTTCTTCACCTCACCACTATTCCTGCCCCAGTGTTGCTTCTTTTGTCATTCTTTGATGTTGATCCCCAACCACATTTTAACTGGTGTTTGCCCTTTTCTCATATTCTACGTTGTTTAACCCCAGCCACTTATCTACTACAGTGTTTTATCCCCCGTCGCTTTCTGCCCCAGTGTTTCCCTTTTCTGACATTGTGCCCAGGTGTTTATTTATTCCTTACAATTCTATGGTGTTTTAGGCTCCCTAACTCCCAATGTTCTACTACAGAGTTAACCCCAATCCACAGTTTACTGCCCCAGTGTTCAATTCTTTCACTCTTCCCACTGCTTGTTCTTACCTTTTCCCTCATTCCTACCACAGTCGACATCCCTGACCCAGTGTTCTACCCCAGTCATTTGTCCCCAGACACTATTCTGCCCCAGTGTATCCACCATATTAATCCTGATTCTTAAGTGTTTCTTCGTTCGAGTGTTCTACCTGGTGTTAACCCCTGACAGTATTCACATAGTTTAACCCTCTTTCCCACTCTTCTCGCCTGTGTTTAGCACACTGATCACCTATTTTAATGGTCATTTTGCCCTCCTACCCACTATTTCTTGTGGTTTATTCCTTTGCTTACAGTTTCTTTAGTTCTAGCCTCTTTATAAATATTCTACCTGATATTCACCTGTACTATTCTATCAGTGTTTTTCACATATTGGCACTGTGTGTTTCAGCCCCCTCACTGACAGTTCTGCCCCGGTTTTTGCCCTCCTGCCCAGTGTTTTAGCCCTTTTATAGCTATTCTGCAGGTATTTATACCTTTTCTGCCTCGTCTTAACTATCTGACAGTTGTTATGCTCCTGTTTTTAACCTTTCTCGCTGTTCTGCCTTGTGTTCCTTTAATACTTTCTACCCAGTGTTTACCTCTTTTCTCACTGTTTTGCCACAGTGTTTCACTTATACTTTGTATTTATATCACGATTATTTTACCCATACACCACGGTTCTACTCGTGTTTAACCCCCAACCCACTATTCTACCCTGTGTTTAGCCCTTTTTCACTTTTTCTACCCCAGTGTTTAACCATACTCTATTCTTCAGTGTTTAACCTTTCTAGGTATCATTATACTTCCATATTCTACCTGTTTTAACACCCTTTCTCACTTACTTCTGCCCTGTGTTTAACCCCTAGACCCATTGTTCTTCCCCAGTGTGTACCCTTCTTTCTCACTGTTTCTGCCCCAGTCATTTATCTGGAGACTCACTTTCAACCCTTTTGTTTAACCCCATACTAATATTCTGCCCCAGTGTTTCTTCCCTTATATACCTACTGATGTTTTGCCCCAGCCCCAGTGATGCTACCCCAGTTGTTTGAATCACTCTTCCCAGTGTTTGGCTCCATACTCACTCTTCTGCCTGTGATTATTTACATCCACAATTCTACCCCAGTGTTTCAATACTTACTCATCTTCCACCAGTATTTTACCTTTCCTCTTCCACCCAGTGTTTAACCTTTCGACAATTCTATCGGTTTCTCACCCCCTGTCTTAATTTTTTTCACCAGTGTTTTACCCCCTTAATCACTTTTCCTGCAGTGATTGCCTACAATTCTACTCCAGTGTTGTATCGTTCGGTCTTCACCGAACACCCCAACCCCCAACCCTGTTCTGCCTGTGTTTCTTCCTCTTCTATGCCTGTTTTAACCCCAGCCCACTTCTTTGCCCCCAGTGTTTTGCTCTCCCCTGTTCTTCTGATGTTTAACCCCTTCCATGGTTCTGCTCCTAAGTGTTTTAACCTCCTTCTCCTTTTCTTCCAGTGTTTGTAACCCTTACACACCGTTCTACTTCATTTAAAATCCTTCCTCAGTATTCTTTGATGTTTAACCCATACCCACGATTCTACCCCAGTGTTTACCCTTACTCGATTCTACCCCAGTATTTAACCACCACACAACTCACTGATTAATTTGATTTTTAACCCTGATTCACTATTCTGCCCCAGTGTCTAATCCCTTACTAATAATACCTTTGATGTTTTAACCCCAGACCGGTATTCTGCAGTGTTTAACTTCCCCAACCCGTGATTCTGCCCCAGTGTTTAACCCCCTTACTCGCTATTCTACCCAGTTTTAACCCCCAACCCACTATTCTACCTCTGAGTTTACCCCTTTACTCTATGATTTTACCCCAGTGTTTTGCACACTCCTTTCCTCATTTACTCTGTGTCAGTGTTGGTCTGTGTCTTCCTCAGTATTGTACTTTATGTTTAACCCCATTACCACTCCTATTCTGCCCAGTGTTTAACCCCAGCCCACTATTCAGCTAGTGTTTGGCCCCTTACTCACTCTTTTCTACTCATGGTTGTACCCTAGTGTTTCATCTTGCCTCGTCTTCTCCATTCATTTTTAACACCCTTGCCTGGGATTCTACTGATGTTTAACCCCAACCCACTATTCTACTCAGAGTTTGCCCTTTACTCACGATTTACTGATGATTAAACCGTTTACCCTTTATTCTGCCTTGTGTTAACCCCCTTACTCACGATTCTGCCCCAGTGTTTACCCCAACCGATTTTACCCCAGTGTTTCCTCTGCTCACTGTTCAGCCCTTGTGTTTAATACTTCCCTATTCTACCTTGTGTTTTGGTCCTTACCGCTCTTCTACCCCAGTGTTAACTTTAACTTTGATTCTACCCAGTGATTAACCCCCTTACCCATTTTCCCACCTGATGTTTTCCTTTTCACTATTCTGCCCCAGTGTTTTAACTCCACTTTCATATTTCTTCCCATTGTTTAATCCTCATCTCCATTTTACTGATCTTTAAACCCCAACCCCACTGTTAGACCCCAGTGTTAGACCCCTTCCACTTTTGTACCCTGGTGTTTAGCTTCCTTAATTCTACTCCCAGTTCTTCTCCTTTTACAGTTCTGCCCCAGTGTTGAACCTCTTACTCACGTTTACCCCATTGTTAATTTGATTCTGAATTAATGTTGAGCACTAAAATCCCGTACTGATATCATTTTAAATGTAACTTGACATCCTCCCCAGCTACTGAAGGCAGTATGTGTGATTAAACTTCCCAAGTACAGTCCCCCTTTGACACAATTATTACTCTCTTGATTTACCAATTTTGATTCCAAGGCGATTTGACACATCATTGTCTTTTCTGGTACATAGTCATGAATCACGTCATAATTCCAAATTAAGTTATGTAATAATCACCAGCATCATGGCTGCTTTGTGTGAAAGTGTGATGTAATGTGTAACATCTGTGAGCAATTGACCTTGCATTAAATTAACCCACTTACAGAGAGGCCACTGTGTTAATTCTGTCATGAATTTACAGAGGTAATTGTTTGTAGTCTAAAGTTTGCTCAGGATGACACGTGGACAATGTGTGATTTGGGCTCTTACACAAAACATTAAGATTGAAGGTTAGAATATGATTAGATTTATAGATTTATAAGCATTACAGTCATATTTATACTGACCACTTGCCGATCTTTTACAGCTATGACAAGCAATCATTCATTTTCACATTAATTTGGTCCAGTATTTTTTGGGGAGTTTTGGAATTGTCGTAGAAGAAATCTGAAAGGAACAAGTGCTCCAATTCTAGATGCAATTGCAGATGTAAGCCTCCTTTGAGATGTGATGGCGGGATCTAAAACTCACGGCAGCTCATGTTTGTTGACTCATGCCACTGAGGTGGGTAATTCTGCTTGGATGGATAAGGATAAAATTCTCACATAAGACTAAGGTACAAGAGACGATCAATAGCTGCAGGAAGTGTTTGGCGCGTGCTTGCTGCTGGGTGGGTTAACCAGCTGGCAAGTGAAGGGCACTGCTTTGCACACATTAAGGACTGAATGCAGCATGATTTCATTGAATGACTGACTGAATGAATTCCACACAGGTTCCTTATCTAATAATTCGTTTTGGTTGAACATCTGATGTAGAATTTAATGTCAAAAAATTGCAGGAAATAAGACTTCTTTGTAAACAGTTTTCACAGCAGTCTAAAATTATTGCACACTTGAGTATAAAACCAAAACTAATAACCACATTATGCTCAGCGGACTCCCTCCATATATTTATGGTCCATTGCTGTTACCATAATATTGTTCACATATAATTGTTTGCTAAATTCCCAGAGCAATTCTGCTTTAGAATATTGTACAGTTGTGCATTATTAATAACCACGTTGCACAACATTAAAAATGCATTTGCTGAATCAATCAAACCACTTTGGGCCAAATCCAGGTCTTAGTTACTTTAAGTGCTAGTTATGGACGTTAAGTGCTTTGGCTCTATTCAGATCCAGACTTAAAGACATTTGAGTTGTAGAGTCCTGCAATTTACAGGGTAAATAGGTTGAGCACAGCCTCTTGTATCTTGAGTCGCTGCAGTATTTCTGATGAAACCTGAGGCATGTTTCCATTCAAAAGAACATCTATGAACATCTGCATACACAGACACTCACAGTGACTGATTCTTGAGCAGCCATGCTGTCATTGTTTCCAAATGTGTCATGTATATGTAATTTACTCTCCATTGGAAGAGGATAATCATAATGTCTATGGTTATTCCTTTCATTACTGAGAACACAAAACCAGTATGTACAATTTATTACCTGGCTTTCCCAATACATATATTATATATGTATTTCATATTGTTTAAATCAGAGAAATTATGAATACATGTGGGCTACAGATTATTCCATCTAGGCTAACTAGCAAAATATGAATGGTCCTAAACCTGATTTAAAAATTCATGACTAATTTCTTCAATGCATATGCAGTGTTTCATTTCTCTGCAGATAGCTGTTAGGAGTGACATTTTATGTACACCATTGATATTTGTTCATTATGTTATTACCTTATGTTTTATATACACTACAACTGGAACTATGACCATGTACAAGTTTTAGGTCAAAGTTCCAACTGACTCATCCACTATTATTTCATTGTTTTAAACCATATAGCATCCTGTAGTTTAAAAAAAGGCATCGTGCAATCAAGTCTAAGAATTCATATGTCAGTATGATGCATTAGAGTGTAAGTCGTTTTCTGACTTTGTTTCTATAAAAGTTTCCCAAGTGTCATAAACATCTATATACCATTCTCAGATGGTTATATGCCATATTCTAAAGTATAGAAAATGGGTAGCATTACTTTTCTAGTATTTTCATTCTCTTCACTTCCACTTCTGTATCCATTTTCCAATTTTCAGTGTATTTCAACAAATGAAGGTGGAGAGAAGTGAGATTTGACTGAAGATGGGAGAGCGAGACAATCTTGTATTTATCAAATGTTCACAGAGCTTGCTCGTGCGTGTATAACTTGTGCGTACTTAGTGTGAAATCCCCATTTCTTCATCTTGTGACCCATTAATCATTGTAATTTATGGATATTGATATTGCCATATTCGCATATACAATTATGTATTATTGATATCAGCTTATAACAGTCCAAATAATTATTTTTTCCAAACTTAAAGACCTAGAAGGATTCTCCGCTTTCATACACATGATGTCAGTATTGCCTTTAGCGTTTATCGTTATTCAGCTGTGCTGCTTGACTGGCAATTTTTATTATAGATAACTAAGCTGGCTGGGGTCAGGAAATTGGTTTTGTTGGCAGATTCTTTAAACCTCATAAAAACCACCATCAACTATCCAGATACTCATTTAGGCGGTTTTTAAAATGTTTCGATTCCGCAGCTTTTGTATGTCTGCAGTTTTAAGTCTCATAAAATCTTCAAATCAACTGAAAATGGAATACATATTAATTTGTGTTAAAATTGTTGTATTAACTATGGTGGTGTCAAAATAAAAAGTCATTTCAGTGAAAAAATAGCTTTGATGATCCCTTGTGAAGACATAACATTAAGTTATCATAGATGTTAAGTTGCTATTCTCTCATTAATTCATCTCTGGTTAGCTTTGACATGATCCTGAAGAGATAAATGGCAAAACCATAACAGGCATATACAGATACCAGAATTGTATCAACCATTCTTCCTGTACTCTAGGTTCCAGTTAATGAAACTTGCCATGCTTGTGGAAATAGCCATACCAAGGAATCATATATATATATCACATAAATATATATGATACATATATTAATGTCATTTTTACGTATGTTATATTTACTACCTTTATTGTAATTTAAAACTATATGTGTACACCATAGACATTTTAATATAATTCAATATGATTCATATGTTATTGCAAATATTATTTTGCTTGCATTTTGCTATATTTTCTTATCCTTTTTATTTATGAAAGGCACAATTTTTTGTCTGTGTATTATAAATATCATTTTCTGATTATAATAATTTATTCTTTTTCTTATAAACCTTAGCCTCTTATTTCTGATTTTTATATGTTCAAACTTTTGATTACCGCTTATTGATAACTGTTGATTGTGGTGTGCGGATTTGAGTTGTGAATTGCTGTCAGTCTGCTTTTTGATTTTGTGTGTCCAGCTTTGCTTTGCTTTTACATATTGGCGTAACAATTCATTAGTTGATTGCTCAGTCTGGCTGTCCAACGTTCATTAACAAAGATGTTAATTTGTAGATGGAATAATTATTGGAGGGTGATTTTAATAATACTTAAGTGCAACATCCTGTCTAAAACTTTATGTATGGCAATGTATTACATACATCTGAGTCGTTGTAGACCTTTTAAACTCTTTATTAAACATATCCAATATAATACCACAAATTCTCACCTTTGACATTCTTCCTCTGGAGTAGATTTTTAAATCTTAACAGTTTGTTGGAGTAATTGTCATTGAAAGACAGTAAAGCGAGCCTTAACTTGTTTTGTGTTTCTTAAATTAATCAGGAGATTAGCTATGTCAAACCATTGCACTGGGGTTGAGGTTGCTATATTTATTTTGACAATTTGTGCTGCAGTGTAGGTGTATTGATCTCCAGACTGGAGGTGGGGTCATCTGCAAATCAAACTGATGCTAATTTTATTTACACAACTATCATTAAATACAGAGACCTAGTCAAAAACTGTTGACTGTTAAGGCTACCACCATTCAGTTTGGGAGCTCATGAGCCAATGAGTCGCGAAGCTTACATACATCAGAAACGTTGGAGCGTTAGCCATCATTGCTCCCCATGGGTTCCCTCCATTACATCTGCATTGATTTGTTTTAAATGGCGTGGAGTCTGCTCTTCATCTGGTGCGCTGAGGATGGAGCACAGCTGCGCCAGCTCTTTCCACTCACCCTCACCTGCTCGTCATCATTTACCCCACAGTGCTGAGAATCTTGCCAGAGACCACTGAAACCTTGGTTTGTGTCCCCCTCTCAACAAAGAGTTGCTAGATCCATTGTCTGTGTTTGTGCTAAACTTCAGCCTCTTCTGTACAGGTTGCATCAGCTTCAGAGTCTACACCTCACCTGTCTTGCTTCGGATTTTTGGGTAAAACTTTACTCTCTTAATAAAACTTTGTGATTTCAGTATATTCCAGATAATTGTTATGGTTGTATTGAATGTACATTCAATGACAAATGAATTAAATAGACAATATATCGGATATGGTAAGGTTCTAAAAATATAACCTTAAATTCAATGGTAGAACCCCAAAATGGGATTGGTGCAGACAGGCCCTTAACACATTGCTCCCAGGAAAGGATTTGGCCAACAATAAAAGCCCAATCAACTGTAAGTCACTTTAGATAAAACTGTCAGCTAAATGATTGTAATGTAATGTCAAGATTCTTTATATTTATTCACTCCCCCAGAATGTAAGGGGTCATGGGTAGAACCCACTCCTCATGGTGGGTTTGCATGGAAGCTTGGCTTATAAAGGGGGTCTCAATAAGTCCCCTCATGGAGCGACAGGGACCTTTTATGGCAGGTTCTTGGTGTAATCCTTTAATCATGTGAGCCTTCTTGGTAGAACCCCCTCGATAGTCAATTGTCTACCTTTACAAAGGGTTCTCCTGTGAGTGGCAGTTTTCATGTCATAACTGACATTCCAATTATTGTCATCATCATATATTTATTTACTAGCAAACCAAAATAACCCATAAGCATTCATTTTAACTATATGAGTCATTGCTAGTTTGTCTAAAAAAATACCACAATAAGTTGTGCTCCTTTTGTTGGTGCGTTTTCTTTAAGTTCAGAAAATAACAGATCATGTGTGTTATTTGTTGTCTTCATAGCTTGACAACAGTATAAAAGTACACATTCTTTAAATAATAAGCTACTAAAGTTTTGTTTGTTTAACACTGCTACAGTGTAATAAATAATATAATCACATATATTTTTCTCAGTCTAATCGGGTTTTGGTCATTCTCAAGTTCTTTAATTGTTTGTCTTGAGCAGATATTAATTTCACAAACATCTGAGGTCACGACTAAGGGGACAAGATGCTCACATTTTCCCACTCCAAGTCTTCTCTACTCAAGGCCTATTCCTTGTGGTCACGAGTGAATCCCATTCAGATCTATGCCCAGTACAAGGCCTCATGAATCAACCCTGTCAAACACTCTCATGCTTTCGTGTCTTTGGTGGTCAGTGGCAGATCTTCTGTATTAGCATACAAATTCATGGCCCAACCTATGCCACCATACCTTTACTGGGCAGCTGGTTCTACCTTAACATCTGTATCTGCTGTAGCAGCTTCTTTAAGCTGTGCTGAGATCTCACCTACACTGTTTGCATTTACCAATACATACATTTTATAAGGTCATCTTGGGAGACATTAAGTGCATCCTGAGTTGCTTAGTGTGGTGCCAGACCTTAGCTATACATTTCCACGACCATGTTTTGTAGCATAGTCCAAGCTGGTCACAATTAAAATTCAAACAGTGGCTATCACTAGTACCTGCTCAAAGCTCAAGGCCATAGACAAAAGTGCTCACCTGTATATAAGAGCCTAGAAATTAGACATGGACAACAAGCCTCACCTGTGCTGGCAGCACCATGACTAATACAGGCTGTGTATGACTTCTTTTAAATTTCTTAACCATGCGCACAGCGGACCCTCCCTTTTCTCCCTCACTGGATACTATATTTGGCTGTATTATCAGGTTTAGACCATGTCTTGGCTACAGCAACAATGAGTGTCACTAAATGGTATAATATGCTGTCGTTATTTTCTTAGCCATCACATTCTTATTTTTTTTAACCTGAGATCTCTGCACCTGGGTCTTTGCGGAGTGTGAAGAAAAATGTGCTGGAGAGGAAGCAACAGGAGATTCAATGCAGCTGCTGCATCAGACAAAGAACACTGTGTGAATGTGTGAATGAACATTTAGGAAACACCCAGTCTGGTTAATCAGAACAGCATCAGCATAGAGTCATACAGATTGGCCATAAAGGACATGACCATGGTCATGCTTTAAAAACACACAAAAGGTACTGGTTCAATAAACATTGGGGAGTTTAATTTGTGCTACCGTGGATTGTTTTAGGCTTGTGGTATTTTCCATTGATTATAAAGACCGTTTGCTTTAAGATATATAAGTAATCAGAGCGTCATAAGCCGGGTGTAATAATAGCTATGGCAAGAATCTGTTTGTGAGGCAGCTGAAATTGGCACCTTTTGTTCAGAAAAACCTCAAGTATCTTAAATACAGCATATCGCGTTTGTTAAGCTGGGTTAAGTTGGCTTGCCAGTAAAATTTAGCTATTGAATGGTACTTCATAATTTTTATTTATTAATT